>OMKY01010550.1:1865-12813 GCA_900302395.1 Bregmaceros cantori
GCTCACACATCTTTTGTAGTGAGCGTTATTGTGGTTACTGAAATATGCGGCACCATGGTCACTGTCAGAGATGGCAAGTAACAAAGTACAAATACTTAAGTACAGTACTCAAGTAAAATGTTCAAGTATCTGTACTTCTAGAAGTACTTTTTTTGTGATTACTTTTTACTTGTATTGAATACATTTTAAACAGAAATATCTGTACTTCTACTCCTTACTTTTACCAAAACAGGCTTGTTCCTTTTTTTTTGCATTGACAGGGTAGGATAAGATATATAATATGAGTCAGTAGGGGGCGCTGATGTACCGAGTACAGTCCCAGTTAAGTGGTTTTCATTTAGTAAGATATAAACTAAATTAGGCTAGGTTGTTAGTAATCTATTTAAACAATAACAGTGACAAACTAAAATTGAAAAAAAAAAATGCATTTTACATACAATTTCATTTGTAGTACTTTGTACTTTATACTTTCAAAAATACTTTTTGAGTATATGTCTCAGCCTCTACTTTTAGCTTGAGTAGATATTTGGATCAGTACTTTGTAGTCATACTCGAGTTGTTTTTTTACTAATGTATTATACTCTTACTCAAGTAAGAAATCTGGGTACTTTTTTGCCATCTCTGATTACAAGTAGAAATGATACCCAAACCAGCCGCCAAACTCGTAGGTATATCCCCGAAACGCGATGCTCCCAGTCCCCATCATTTCAACCACTCCCATCCACCTGTTTATGAACATATATATTAAATACAAAATATAACGTCTACATACATACTGTATTCAAGCATCGTGAATCGTACCCTAGAGCATTAACACACTGAATCTGAGACGAATCCGTTCAAAGGTTATAGCTTGACTGAGATGACCGGCTAAGACCGGCTAGGACGAGTTGGCAGTTCAAACTGGTTGTAGCTGTAGAGTGTTTTTAGTGCTGAGAGGCTCTTTGTGTTCACTGGGTGATCCACCGTCAGCTGGAATGGCTTTATATCAGACGGCAGCAGAATAACGCCACACTTTTTCTCTCTCTGTCTTTCTCCCTCTTTCTCTGTCTATCTCTCTCTGTCTCGCTCTCTTTCTGTTTCTCTCTCTCTGTCTCCCTGTCTCTCTCTCTCTGTCTCTTCTCTCCATTTCTCTGTTTTCTCTCTATCTGTCTCACTCTCTCTGTCTCTTCTCTCCATTTCTCTGTTTTCTCTCTCTCTGTCTTTCTTTTTCTGTTTCTCTCTCTTTCTGTTTCTCTCTAATTCGCTGTCTCTCTCTTTATGTCTCTCTATCTCACTCTCTCTCTCACCTCCCCCTCTCTCTCTCTCTGTTTCTCTCTCTCTGTCTTTCTTTTTCTCTGTTTCTCTCTCTCTCTATGTTTCTCTCTAATTCGCTGTCTCTCTCTCTGTCTCTGTCTTTATGTCTCTCTATCACACTCTCTCTCTCACCTCTCTCTCTCTCTGTGTCTCTCGCTCCGTCTTTCTTTTTCTCTGTTTCATTCTCTCTCTCTCTCTGTTTCTCTCTAATTTGCTGGTCTCTGTCTCTCTCTTTATCTCTCTCTCTCTCTCTCTCTCCCTCTCTCTCTTCTCTCTGTTTCTCTGTTTTTTTTCTTTCTCTCTCTGTTTCTCTTTTTCTCTGTCTCTCTCTCTGTTACTCTCTAATCCTCTCTAATCCTCTCTCTCTCTCTCTCTCTCTCTCTCTCAATGTCTCTCTGTCTCTGTCTCTGTCTCTCTCCCTCTCTCTCTCTCTGTTCATGGCATGCAGTCAGAAGTGAGTACCATTGTCTCTCTGTCCACCATAGACTAGACACCTCCCTCCCTGTAGAGAAACTAGAGAATAGTTGTGTCAGATACAGGATGTGTCTCAAATCGCTATCCCTATTGCCTATATAGCCGTGTCCGAATACTCCATGTACCCTATATAGTGCACTCAAACTATCTCACAATGCACTGCAAGAAGTAGTAAGCATCCATGTACCACAGACCAAGCAATATAACTCATAATGCATTGTGATACGCATTAAAAATTACCTAAAATTGACAGCCCCGACTCTAGTGTCCGAAATCTCGGTCATTGGTGTTGAGTGCACTATAAGTGAGTGCACTACATAGGGAGTAGGTAATAGGGGAATGGGAACGATTTCGGACACAGCCATTATTTCACACTAACCACCTGCTGTGGTTGACTGAAATGTACCATAGCACACCGGGGATATCCCCTGTATGGCAGATGGTTGGAAGTGGAAGTAGAATTTTCTTTTTTTTTTTTTGTTAATTCTATTAGGGACAAACGTTTACGTCACCTGTGTTCAAGTCCGCTACTGAAGGCATTGGTCATTGGTTACGATGCGTCTTATGTCAATAGCCGCTCGCCGTTCACATGTTGACCGGCGCGGCTGTGCGCACCAACACGTTCCATCAACCTACAAGTTGGAGCCTCCAAGATAATGCGGCCACCCCATTGGTCCATACGTGGTCACGTGGCTCTACACACAGCGTTGTGAGGCATCTCAGACGCATCCACTCGGCGGGACACTGAAATACTACTATTACTAGTATGATGCTCCACAGCCTTCAAAGCAGCAGTGATCCTTGGGCATGCCGGCGCCAGCGCCCGCACTATGCATGTACAGGAATGTAAATAATGGCTGTGTCCGAAATCACTCCCTAACCCCATATAGTGCACTAAATGGGGCGCACGCCATCTTGAGGGGGTGTCCGTATTCTCCATGTACCCTAGATGGTGCACTGAAAGTATCCCACAATGCACGGCGAAATGTAGTGAGCATCGGATGTACCCTAGACAGAGCAATATAACCCATAATGCATTGCGAGACGTTTTAAAAAAGACCTAAACTTTAAAAAAATTCCGCGGCGGGAGTAAATAGCGACCGACCACGGCAAATCGTTATAAATGTAAGTACTTCAGACTTTTTGTGATGATTGTAGAATTTTATAATTATATAT
Source organism: Bregmaceros cantori (assembly GCA_900302395.1). Taxonomy (NCBI): domain Eukaryota; kingdom Metazoa; phylum Chordata; class Actinopteri; order Gadiformes; family Bregmacerotidae; genus Bregmaceros; species Bregmaceros cantori. Next base: position 4,812 of record OMKY01010550.1, read on the forward strand.
TTTAGAATTATATTTCATAATAATTAAAAAAACAACCCTAGTGTCTGAAATCTCGGCAGTTGCTGTTGAGTTCACTATATGTGAGTGCACTATATGGGGGGTAGGGTGTAGGGGATAGGGAACGATTTCAGACACAGCCAATGGCGTGTGTACCTCCCAAAAGGAGAAGGTGCTTCTTCCTACTCGGGCATAATTTGTATTATGTTTTAATAATAATTAGGGACAATCATCATCTCTATTGGCAGACTTAGTGAGAAGGGGGAAATTGAGCTGGGAAGCTGCAGCATACTTATGCCAGAGATGGAAATCGATCTCATGACATCCGTGTGCCCTGTGAGGCTAAGCCACAGGCACAAGAGAGTATGGGGCTGAATGGGAATGGGCCAGCTCGTCCTAGCTACATGTCGTCTAAGTGAACTCCCCACATGTGCAAAGTCACCAAACTCCCAGGTCGGCCTGCTGCCCTGTCGTCCTCGCGCATGGGCGAGTAGCGAAACTTACAGCAAGTGACTACATTAATAATTACAACATTAATAATTAATTGCAAATTAATAATTAATATTACAAATATAAATGACTACACATTTAGTGAATCAATAATTAATAAATGACTATATATTTAGTGAGTCAATAATTAATAATTACAAATATAAATGACCAGAGATGGCAAGTTACGAAGTACAAATACTTGAGTGCTGTACTTGAGTAGTTTTTTCATGTATCTGTACTTTTAGAAGTACTTTTTTTCTATGATTACTTTTTTACTTGTACTGAGTAGATTTTTAACAAAAATATCTGTACTTCTACAGCTTACTTTTCCCGAAACAGGCTTGTTACTTTTGCGCACCGTTGGTAGGTGGTAGAGATATGAATGGTGTGAATGAGCCAGTAGGGGGCGGTAATGCCAACAGATGTTGATTTCAAAGTTCAGCAGTGGGATTTATGAAGTGAAGTAAGGCTAGGTTTTTAACGATCTATTCAAACTTTCAAACATTGTAAAACTGAGTTGAAAAAGTGCATTTTATTTTTTTACCTTGTACTTTATACTTTCAGAAATACTTTTGAGTACATTTTAGAGCCTGTACTTTTTACTTCCAAAAATACTTTTCGAGTACGTTTCTGAGCATGTATTTTTTACTCTACTCAAGTGGTACTCAAGTTGTTTTTCACAAATGTTTTTTACTCTTACTCAAGTAAGAAATGTGGGTACTTTTGCCATCTGTGTAAATGACGTACATGAATACATTTACAGCTGGTCCATGTAGCCAGGGCTGCGCCACAGAGCCAGCTCCCCCAAGTAGTACTGTAGAATTATTCTAGTTTTCCTTCCCAAATGTAGTTGGGCAGAGTTCTTGCACCGTGACTGTGATTGCGAGAGAAAAACAACAGAACATTTGAGATTGTTGTCGAACAAAATGGACCACTACCACTGTCAGACTCAGCAGCAGGCTGCTAGGTTTCAGCTGTGCTGGCTTGGGAGACCGTGCGAGGAAATAGAGAGTTGTTATTTGCTGTTTCTCTCCGTATCTCTAAGACATGTGGCATGCTGTCCTTGTCAGTGCATAGCTCCCGTTCTGTGAAGTGGAAAAAACTTTAGAATTATCGCTGCCTCCCTCCGCCGAGCTCTGCCCAAAGGTCGCAGGAGACTTTAAAAACACAGGAAAACAGACTTTTAAAAATAAAGTCTGCGTGTTTTCTCACAACAAATCTCACACAGTGGGCGCTAAACCCCAGGAGTTTCACGTAACACAAATCGCCCCAAAATTGTATTTGTTTGTAGGGTTGAGCCAGAGATGGCAAGTAACGAAGTACAAATACTCAAGTATGGTACTTGAGTATTTCTTTTCATTCATCTGTACTTTTAGAAGTACTTTTTTCTAGGGTCCGCGTTGGCCGAGTGGACACCACACCTAACGCGACCGCATTCATTTTAGTGGCACTGTGTCTACCGCAGCATCCGCAGTGTCGCTCGTCGACTACGCTCGTCGACTTGTCTGAAATGTCTACCCCCGATCTCTTCAACGCAGTCTCCGACTAATCCTATCCAATAAAGATGGAAAAAACGGCGCTGACGCCGGAGAAAATAACTTAAAAAAAAAATAAGTACTTTTTTCTCTGATGACTTTTCACTTGTGCTGAGTAGATTTTTAACAAAAATATCTGTACTTCTACTCCTTACTTTTTCCAGAACAAACTTGTTACAAACTCTGCGAGTGTGTGAATGAGCCAGTAGGGGGCGGTAATTACAGATGTTACTTTCAATGTTCGGCAGTGGGATTTATGAAGTTAGGGTAGTTTACTCAAAAATACTTTTGAGTACATTTCTGAGCCTGTATTTTTTACTCTACTCAATTAGATATTTGGATCAGTACTTTGTAGTGATCCAAATGTATTTTACCATACATGTATTTTACTCTTGCTCGAGTAAGATATGTGGGTACTTTTGCCATCTCTGTTGACAACTGTGTTCAGATGCCGAAGGGTTCCCGGTTCGTCTATAGCTGACTGGCCAGCTATAGACGAGTTTACGTGCGAAACACTGGGGGGAGTCATTTTGTCCCACGCTTCTGCAGGTCACTTCCGGTGGCTATATGTATGCATATAAAGTCTGGTAGAAAGCTGTGATACGTGGACACAAAAACATACAAAACGCACACCAGTTCAAAATCCAACCACTAGATGTCGCTCTGTGACCAGTTACACATCACTCTACTTACTTCGTTAACCTTTTTGTATAAATATTGATGAAATGCAGTCAAAATCTGACTTAAAGTTACTCATCGAGTGGTCACATGTTTTTCTGGACCAATAGGCTGGCTGCTTCTACTAGTACTTCTAAAAGGAATGAGAAAACGGGTTGCACTGATTATTAAATCATGCGCTTGTGGGTCACAGATTCACGAGAGCATTTGGATGTATAGCACACTGCAAGTTACCACCACAATGTTTAAATAACCCAAGGTGTGTGCTCCTTCCGAATAGACATGCTGAAAAAATAGCCAAATACACGGCAAGTAAATGACACCGGAAGTGACGTTCAGGGACCGGTTTTGACCAGCTACGACCAGCTAAAGACCCAGCTATCAGCTCAAGCTGGTTGTAGCTGGGTTGTAATAGTAGTAGTAGTAGTTTATGTGCGTGCGTGTGTGAGTTTCTGTTGTGTCTGTCTCCATGTTGTGTATTTTGTAGCCCTCTTCTGACTCGTCTTCTGGCTAATTTAGCAACCATATCTAACCCCTTTTTCCCACTACTAACCTTTGAGAGTCAGATCCACTGACAACTTCCTCTCTCTCTACAATATAACCACATCCCATCACAAAATCAATTTAACCACTCAATTCCATAGTTCTGCCTTCTGAAAGGAACCATGTAAAGTTGTTTCTAATAAAATCATTTTTAGTACCAATGCTTCATTTTACAGTGACTAATTAGCATGTAAATACATAGTAAGTGTCATGTAACTATGTGGTTATTACTATGTAGTTAGAAGGATATTCCTTCAGGTTATTAATTAGTAACTACTAGGGGTGCACCGATCAATCGTTTTATTTCTCCCGATCCGATCCCTATCTTTTGATTTTAAGGATTGGCCGATCCTGATCTCCGGTACTGAGTCCCGATACCCAATACCGAGTCCCGATACAGAGTCCTAATTCTGTAAAAGTTGGTAGTGCCCAACCTATTTGCCACAAATCTAAAATTCAATAATAGTCACTGTAAATAAACATTTACATGGCTCATTTGGCATGCTCCCCGACTTATTCACCAATACTGATCGGGACAAAATCACGAGTCCCGATCCTTGGAAAAAAGTCTGATCAGCCACCGATCTAGTAACTGCTTTATAGATTACTGAGTAAGCACAAGTTGAAGGTTACACAGCCAGATGATTGTTGGATGATATCTGTAATTGCATATAAGTACATGTTAATATAATGGAAATAAGGCCATTTTTACAGTATTTTTTTAAATTATGTGTGACCCCAAGTCATATTCAACATTACACAGCCTGATGGTAGATACACAATATTGTGTATTACAAATGAATGAGCCGTCACTGTAAAATGAAGTGTTGGTCCAAATGTATATTTGTGTTTTCATGAGTCAAATTGACTTATTTAATTAAAAATGTAACTGATTCACAAGTACAAATGAGCAACAGCGCCCCCTCTGGTACTATCTCCTACTGCAGATTTAATCATCAACACTCATGAATTTATATAACATAATAATGTGTAGCGTACATTTCCGCGCTATATGGCGCACTCAAAAATTGTACATTTCTTACATATGGATTGATTCTCGTTGTGTTTTCTGACCGGAAAGTGATTTTTTTGGTTCATGAAGCTTTGTCAAATACAAGACTGGTTGTTACTCTACCACCATACCAAACCAGTTGAGCAACGTCCGCTTAAAAAATGTATTACTTTAAATTAGTTGATACTTGTACACAATACTACATTTTTGGATATTTTTTAAAAATGTGATATTTAATCCTCCTTAAAATGTGATGTATATTCGTCACACCAGACCGTCTCAACCACCCTCAAGCAATATTTTACAATATTGGAATTCTGGTTCAGTCCACTCTCTTTGTTTCTCTCCCCCCTTCTTTCTTAATGTTCCTTATAGTTCAGGGTGTCTTATATATGAAAAAATGCAATTTATTGACAGTGCGCCTAATAGTGCGGAAAATACGGCAATAAGTGGAAAGTAAAAGATTAATTCAATAAGTAAAAAATTAAAATTAAATACAATTAAAATGAATAATAATCTAGTAGATTGCATTCATCTCACCTCTGTTTCCCATTCTCAACCCTTTCATGCATCCTTTTCTACACCTCTCCATCTGCCAGTCCGTCTGGTAGTGGGAGCGGAGGCAGCATCGACGAGAGCGAACACCAGCGTTTATTGTCAGATTTCGCCAACCGTGCCCTGGCCACGCACCGCCAGTGCACCATCAACGGGGGCGTCCTCAACAAGCTTCCCAAATCCGAGTCCAACATCACCTTCGTGTCCGATGAGAACCCTCTTAGAACCAAGAACCCGCTGTACCACGAGGACGGTACTCTGAGCAGCCCAGAGACCGCGGGACGAAGCCAGAGACGGAGAGACCTGCTCGGGGACTTCTCGCCCCCTCGGAAGGGCTTACAGGACGCCTGGCTGAAGTTTGGCTCCTCGTCCTTCTGTAAAGACCAGTGCGACAGTGGGTGGGGCTCCGGGATGGGCTGCAGCTGGACGTTACCGTCGCGGCTCCACCGTCGAGAGATGTTCGACGCGCTGCGTCGCCAGGTGGTTATGGATCCCGTACAGTGTGAGCTCGAGTTGCTGAGGACAGAGCTGAGGCAATGCAAAGACACATCGCTCGACTCCCGCTTCCAGCGCGTCAACTCGGCCTTGCTGGTGGGCAGCCCAGGACAGGAGCCCAAGCTCACTGTAAAGGAGGTGGCCAGGCAGTTTGAAATGAAACAGAGGGAATGTCGTACCCCAAGGGGGTCCATGTCCTCAGAATTACTCCTCGATAGGGTACCAGGCTCCCCGCTGCATCAACTGGACTCTCCCGTACACCAAGCCTGCACCGTCCTAGGGAGGGACGACGCTCCCTTCATCGTAATCACCCCAAGTAACACAGGAACGCCCCCTCCCAGCCGCAAACCCACCCCTCCCGTGCTGCGCCGCTTCGGTGTGGGACTGCTGTCCACCAACGCCCCCGGAGAGCGGTTCCAGGTGCAGCTGGAAGTCATACCCGACCCTCCAACCACTCCACCCCCTCCTCCGCCTCGCCCCAGTCACTCCCCGCCTCCGTGCCCCTCGCCGCCTCCACCAACGAGCCCTCCCTCCATGCCGCCACCGCCGCCTGTCGCACCGCCGTCGGTCCCTCCACCATCCGTCGGACAAGCCGACAACGTCTTGAGCTGCGTGGAGGAGGTGCTAATACACGTGGACGGGGCAGGCCACGTGGATGCTGAACTACCTCCTCCCGTCCAAGCTCCGTCACACCCTCTGCCTCCGCCAGCACCGCCGCTCCCTCCGCCACCTCCTCCCCTTCCCGCCCTAATGATGCCCTCCACCTTCGTCCTCCCCGCCCTCACGGAAGTTCCGTCCCTGCGGCCCGTGTCGCTCCGACCGCAACCGCCACCGCTGCCCTCCGAGCAGGAGGAGGCGCCGCGCAGAGAACTGAAAGGCATCCTGAAGAACGTTCAGAACATCGCTGCGATCGAGAGGTCGGTGGCAAATATGTTCAGTCAGATCGACCAGAAGCAAATCCCCAAGCTTAACGTCCCCAGCCGGCCCCAGGCCGCGGTGGAACCACAGGAGGCTACGGTCACAGAAGGAGAATTCGCTGATGCTGAAGAAGCAGAGGTTTTGTCAACGGCAGAAATAGCAGAAGAGAGACCTGCAGAAGATGCCAGAAAAGGAGAAACTTTGGCTGAAGATGCACAGGAAGCAGAAGTTGAAGTCCCTGTGACGCCCCAAAAACAGCCCAACACAAATATGAACTTTGTTGTGGAAGAGTTGGAGAAACGCTTTCCTCCGCACCCGTCAGAGCATTAATTTCTAAAATATAAGTCTTCACGATCGGATCGTTGCTAATGCTTTTCAACGGTGAAGACCAGGGCTTGAAAACGAAATTATTTTTAAAACTTTCCTTCAGTTCAGGCATGTCTATGTTTAACGTTTTCATCCTCAGAACCGCTCCGCCCCGAAAATATTGGTCCTGACCCGGTTCTTAACGTAAAAACTGTATTCATTCTTAAAGTTCCTTGTATTGTACAATGCTAAGTTTAGTTATGTTTCATATAAAAATATTGGACTTTCAAACTTGAAAACTGGCTTTAAGATGCCATTACATTCGCTTCGTCGTCTGTCCACAAGATGGAGCCCCAGATGCATGGGGCTTGATAACTGACAGTGAAAGTTGGATTGATGCACAACCGGAAATAGTACCCCAGACATAGGAAATGTTCAAATATATTGAGAAAGGAGAAAAACGTTTTTAACCTGTTTTGTGGATTTCATAATGTTCTGTTTCTGTTGTGGAACAGTTGAAGACATCTTTTTTCGTTTCCGTTTCCACTCCTCATAAAATTCCACAAAATTGTTTTCGTTTTTGGTCCTTGAACCAGTTCAGAGCATGATGAAGACTCAGAACACAGTCAAGGCTCTGAAAGAATTGGAGAAGCAGAAAGGATGTCTGACGGACATTTGTCAAGTCAGAATATGGAGTGAATATTTTTTTCAATACCTCGTTCTTTCTCCTACAAGTACAAGGAGACTGAAAGTACAACGGTTTGAGCGAAAGAAACCTTCACATTAATTTCTTGGAAAAACTTCTGAATTGACTCATACCTTTCAATTAGCTCTCAGTACTGTGGTTGGCAAGATAAGAAATATGTCAAGCCTCGAACAAAAGCAATGGCTGTGTCCGAAATCGCTCCCTATCCCCAGTACAGTGCACTATATGTTGGGGGCACACCATTTTGTAGGGGTGTCCGAATACTCTATATAGTGCACTCAAAGTATCCCACAAAGCACTGTGAAAAGTAGTGAGCATCGATGTACCCTAGACCAAGCAATATAACCTATAATGCGTTGCAAGCAGAGCTTGAAAACTAAATTATTTTTAAACTGTTCCGTTCCGAACGGTTCAGACAGGCCTATGTTTAACGTTTTCATTCTCGGAACCGTTCCGCCACCAAAATATCGGTCCTGAACCGGTTCAGAACGCAAAAATTCTGTTCGTTCTTAAAGTTCCTTATATTGTGCAATGTTGCATTTAGATATAGTTTATACAGAATATATTTGGCACCGGTATTAAGGTGAAAACGCCATTACATTCACTCCCTCATCTGTCCACAAGATGGAGCCCCAGGTGCATGGGGCTTGATGACTGACAGTGAAAGTGGACAGAAATAGTCTCCCAGACATAGAGATCGGAAGAGCACACGTCTGAACTCCAGTCACAGACAACAATCTCGTATGCCGTCTTCTGCTTGAAAAA
>OMKY01010572.1:5341-21852 GCA_900302395.1 Bregmaceros cantori
ACCTTTATCCCCTCTTCACCCTTCTCTCATGCTATACAGCGACCACAGCACACAGTCGGAGCGTGGCCGCATTAACAATGGAAACACGTTCTTCTTTATCTGAACTAAACTTAACTGAGATGCGCTGAACCGTGCTTCGAGTTTTTTTGTAGTTGAGATGCTGCCAACTGCTAAAAAGATATCCCTGGAAGGTGATAGAGGCATCAATGAAACTCAGAAATATTGGTAGCGCCATGCTTTGACTTGTGACTGACGTCACTTGCATTCAAAATCTCATCAGTTCATGAACCTATGCTGGAGCATCAACACACCATTCTGGGACAAATTCATCCATTCGTTCAAAGGTGATTAGGTTAACATGAAGGATTTGCGCCACATGCAAAACCATTCAACCCCCTACGCTCCAAGTTTAGGGAATATAATTAAGCTCAACACAGATTTTTGTACAACGACCAATCGCAACTCAAGTTGCGTCGAGGCGCGTTACAGAATGCACTAACAATTTAGCTACATCACGGCCCATACACCCTACCAAGCTAAACCCGTTACTCACTGTGGACAAAAATCATTTAACGGAGGGCAAGAGAGAGAAGAAAGGGGAATGGATGGACACATTTTATGTATTTGCAATTGATCTAAAGCCAATTTAAAAGGTCGTCAATGTGGAACCTCCACTAACTGAGAAAAAGTTTTTTTGGCAGGAGGGGGATTGGAGGAGAGGGACAGACAGGCCTATTTTCATGTTCCTTGGGCCATTTGGCCAGAACTGTGAGGAATCATTAAGAAAGGGTCCTGGTTCCAGATACACCGTTTTTTAAGGGAGTGTTCCTTAAGCCAATACCGACCTCTGGTAAAAACTTCATGAAAATTCGAAAAAGTTTGAGTGATTGGGTTCAAATACAAACAAACAGACATCTGTGACGGAAAGTATAACCTCCTTGGCGTAGGTAAAAATACACATTTGTGCAGGGGTTAATTTGAGCCGGAACACGCCGGAACAGGAAATTATTATATATTAAAAATATAAACGATAAATTGAAATACATTTCGTTGAAGTTGGCTGAACATCCACAGTGCGGCAGCCACTCTCGCTGCCGTGTCTGTGCAGCGTCTGATATACGCTGAAATACGTATCGACACAGACCGACAACGTGGCATCCAAGAGCTCGTGATGTTGTTCACCACCATTCAGCGGAGAGTGGCAGTGGGGGTTTCACACTTTGTCTCTGTGTGTATATGTGTTTCTTGTTCAGCGGAGGCCGAAGAATGTGGATAATGTTGTCCGTGCTGGTGTGTCTAGTCGAGGCCAAGTGATTCAAAAATAATAAAATGTATATCATCGTAACACGGCGAGCACTGACAGCTCTCCGTGTTGGCGTGTGTGTGTGAGTGAGTTAGTGACAGACAGAGAGAGAGAGAGAGCCCGTGGTCCAGCGGTTAAAGACCAAGAGGCAGCCCCATTCACCTTGACGCATTGTCCACACTTGATAGACGTGATGTTAATTTAAATCCTGAAGTTTAAAAACTGATCAGGAAACGACAGGGTACCGAGTGAATTTGTGAACTCGGAGCGGGAAGAAAACATAGCAGACAATACCAGTGGTGCGTTTATGTGCTCCAAAGAAAGCGGAGAGTTGGGCGCACCATGCATGAACCTGATGCACTTTGCATTCATGTATGACACAATCTTTTTTTTTTTTTTAATTGTGCACATGTTTTGGAGAGAGGAGTTTTAAGGGAATCCAAATATGTGTTCGTTAGTGGGCAGGTACGGGTGCTGTGCTTCTCAAAAAACGGACCCGTGCAGGACTCGTTGGGTCGTTTTTACTTGTTTTCCCGTGCGTTCCGGCACCTGAGTCCATGTCGCCATCGACTTGCTGTTGTATGTAATTTTGTTGCGGCACCTGATGATTTACATATTAAGCACTGAATTTGTGGCAAAAGAGTGGTGAATTGAGGAACGCCATTTGAAGGCATCGTTAGTTCAATATTAAACTCCTACTTTCCCACACGCCATCAGCCGGGCGATTAGCCCACATGAATTATGCAAATGCAAGGGGGGCCATGTGGTATGCTTTTTCCGACAACATTCCATGCAATGCATCTTAACCAAACGACAAGGCCAATACCCCTTTTAAAAAACTTTAGCTTGAAAATGAAACATTAGCCAAAATAAACGGTGATTCAGTAATTATACAGCCACACCACCTCACACTGTGGTAATCAAGACAGTTCAATGTAGAGCTGTGCAAAAAAAAAAATCGTTTTAAAATCGAAATCGGATTATTTTGTTCAAAGGATTTTTTCAAAAAAGTGAAATCGTCAAATCCGTTTTCATTTTTTAAATTGATAATGATTTTGCTGCTCTGTTTTTAAGTTATATAGGTGAATAAAATGTATATAAATTGATAATTGTATTAATCCTAAACTAAAGGATGAGGTGTCTGTACTTAATTCCAAAAATGGACACCATTTACAAAGTTTGAAAAATGAAACTTCTAATTTTGATATATTTTGTCCTCTTTTTTTCTCAAGACATCGGAAACAAATCAAAAATTTAGATTTCAAAGACACAAAGCAGGATTTTATTTTTCGTACAGCCCTAGTTCAATGTGACATTTATTTAATCTTGTCCTGTCACAAACAAAAACAAGACTAGAAGCAGGCAGTCCGCACCGAATGCTAAAAGGGATTATCCCCGAAACGCGATAGAATCGAAATCTGATTCATTTGTTCGGACGCTGGCAAATACAGTTAAATCGATTTTGCCATCAGCCAGTGCATTTACAGTAGCACCTCGTGTTTCCCCCTCGGACACGCCATCCTTCTTCATACATACAAGTTCCTCTGGCTGGAGGAGAGGCGCGCCACTGTAGGCAGCACTGATCTAGATCCCAAGCAAAATGGCACTTTAAATCTGTTGTGTGGAATTGGTTCGGCTTTGCAGTACAGTTGATGATTTGTACAATAACTGTGCCACTAACTACATGAAAACCCACTCATGACTCCACTAAATAAAATGGACTGGACATCAAATGTCGTCCGTGTGCAAACATTTTTCAAATATGAAGGGCAAATATAAATTAGTCATCTCTCCATTCTTGCTCAAAAGATAATGGAATTGATTCAAAAGAATGTGAATTTTTTTTTTTATTTCCACAGAAACCCTGCCCTGGGTATGTCATAGGCAAGTAATGCAACTGAAAGCATTGGTGGTTTTTTTTTGTCTAAAATGTAAAAAAAATGCTTCACATTGTGATGCAAACACATTTTTGCATTGTCGTGGCAAAAGCCGTAGCAGCATTTAGCCCCAAAATGGTTTTGGAACGATTTGGTTGTTCAACATTTCCACTACAGTATTTCCTATCAAGGTAGAAGCACTCCGAGATTGCAAACCTGCGCCGTAGTTGTATAAAAACATAGTACTGTTTATTGCTAGCAGTATGTGTGGGAACCAGTGATTGGAGTAACGGCGTTACTAGTAACGGCGTTACTAACGCCGTTACTTTTTTCACTAACAAGTAATGTAACTAGTTACTTTGACTGTCACTGTAACGCCGTTGCCATATCCGACACCCCGTTACCGAACGTTACTAGCAGTGATTAGCAATCTGGCCGAGCATCAGTTCTAGCGTGCACACTTTGTTGGCGGCGGTGCGTCGTGTGTGTGTATTGGAACGTCCTCACCGTCATCGAAGAACCCCCGCAGCGGTCTTCTTTAACCATGTAGCAGTCTCGCGGACGAACGGTACAAACGCCGGGTCCAATTACAATTTATATAATAATGTTTGTCTCCAAGTCTTGAATGAAATTAATGTCTCACGCTCCGTCAGACAGCGTTGTTTTGGAGCACGAGCCGCCATTGTGTTTGTCGGGGGCAGACGCGTTAAGCGTCCTCCGGTGTCGTGGTCTCCTAACTCGGATGCATCCGAGTGGGGGGTATGAGTGGGTAAAGGCCGACGCTGCCACCACGCACTAGGGGTGTTCGATCTGACGATCTTGAACCATCCCACGATTCTAAGCAGTCACAATCTCCAGTCACGATGAGAACCCGCTGCCGTATCCACAACACGCTTCGTACAAAATAATATTCTCCACAACGTGCGTGGTACAACAAGTTTCATTCCGTGTTGGGAATAACACCCAGCCGATGAAGACTCATTCCGTGCCGGGCGAAAACAGACAACAGCCGGAGAGGGCCCACTCCCCGCCACCAATCCGCTAGGCGCCAACAAAAAGAAGTTCAGAAAAGACACAGCGAGCATTGTACACTGCTGCTAGCCAATGCTAGCTCTGTGCTCTGTGCACGGAGCACACGCCCACTTTGGGCCAAACCATTTCACCATCAAACAAAGGGGAGGAATTACCGCCTATCTTAAGTGAATGATACGACTGTAATATAACGGCATTACTATATAAATGTTTGTGTGTTGGGAAAAAAAATTCCAAGATCGTGATATGCACTCCAACGATCGTGATCTACTTTTTCGAACACCCCTAAGTGTGACTACCACACACACACACACTATTATTAAGAGGGAGAGCCGCGACGCATGTCTGCAAGTGCAAGCATGACTTTAATAATAACAAACACTATCTACCGTACCACAAAAGTAGTGCTCTACCGGAAGCCCTTCCGGTACCTACCCGGCGCACTAGCGCCTCCCGGTGGGCATAACACCCAAGTGCAACATAACCCTACGGGCGCTGAAACCATCCTGAATTGAAAATGTAACGGAATAGTTACTTTTACTAGTAACTAGTTACTTTTATTGTGGAGTAACTCAGTAACTCAGTAACTTTTTTAGGAGAAGTAACTAGTAACTGTAACTAATTACTTTTTGAAAGTAACTTGCCCAACACTGGTGGGAACCCATTATCAATGCAAGTGCTCGTAGAGTGGCAGAATTGCGACTGATGCCACCGGCGAACATGCTAACTACACTACCCAGCGGCCCCTGGATCCGGAAGTCTGGTCACGTGACTGCGGTAAGCACTCAGCGATCTATCGGTAAGTTGGTGATTAAGTATGATTATGTTACTAATGGGCTACAGAAATGCACCACTTCTTTCTTTTGTCATTTCCAACAACTCAAAAATGTAAAAAAAAAAATTCACCCAGATCCGTGAACAACCTTTTCAGTTATTGAGGGGACAAACCAACGCGACTAAAAACATAACCTGCTTCGCGGCTCTGCCCCGGCGCAGGTAAAAAACAAAATAGAAGATAATGACCAAAATAATTAAATGGAAGGGAAACGGCATGGCGGGAAACAATTCACCCTTCCTGCCACCTAAGCCAGTTTCATGTAGATGAGAGTGCTGCCACGTGTTAGCCCAGTGTTAGCCACAAATCTAGTTTCATGTAGATGAGAGTGCTGCCGCGCGTTAGCCCAGCGGTAGCCACAAAGCAGTCGGGCATTCATAAGAGCCCCAGTGCTACTGGAGGACCCGGCAAGTGACAAAAGGGCAGGGTGGAAATGGGCGCACAGCCGCGTACATCTCTTTAGCGTTGCATTAATGGCAAGTGGGGCTAGCCAGAGCGGCTTTGATCCACGGACCGATTGGAGTCTGTGGTAATTCTATATGCACAGCGCGCTGCTGGGACGGCAAGCCGGGCTTCACGCGAGATGAGAGTTTTGCGAGCGAGTACGCTTTTGTGTGCACGCTGGGCGAGACGCTAAGCACACCAGTCTTTCATACACAGTAATTGTATGCTAATGTATTATGTATACAGACACGCACGCACACACACACACACACACACACACACACACACACACACACACACACACATGTGCATACACCAATATGCACGGGATCCAGGCTTCGATGGGAGGGCATGCATGCCTGGGGGGGTGTGTGTGCGTGTGTCTGAGAAAAAAAAGTTTGAAGATCTCAATTCAAAACAACGATCTGTCTTATAATTTGCGGCATTATATTTTTCTACACTGTAACTATCAATTGCACAAACTGCCGCTCCTAATTGGCAATTTCCCAAATGGCAAACCACAGTCAACAGCATAATGACTTTTCACTGGTCAATGCTGCATGTAATTGGCCCAGCTTAAGTACAACATTTTTCATGTCAAATTCAATATTATCCAACATCAAAACATCCGCCGACCATTTGTCTGCTCACCCAGACAAAGGCACTGAAGTAGATGGGCAAGTGGCATGATTAGCACCAGAAAGGTATTTTAAGGTAAAATATATAGTGACACCTTCTGAGCCAGAGAGAGAGGTTCAGAACCTGGCCTCCCCGAATGCAAAGGCCCAGTCTCTCAACCCCCGTATCCGCCACGGCTGTTGATGCCCCAGGGAATATGCACGTGCCAACGAGTGTCTGAATCGATACCTATGCGTGTGGGAGGGGGGCCAAAACCTTCGTTCGACACAGCCAACCTTTGCTGCATTGCACCGTCTTTTACAATGATCAACTAATGGAGACAAACACATCCATATCCTGACATGACCTTGGTCATAAACTGAATAAGAAAACATCCAGACATCATAACCCACACGGGCCAACACAAATAGTAAGCCTGATTCCTTTGTCAGCTTTTGCACATGCATTTTCCAAGGTCAGTTATTGTGCATGAATTTAGGGCTCCAAATCCGGCGCCTAAGATTGATGTGACTCCATCATCAGTGGTTTTCCAGAACGGGCTCTTCGGACATTTCGACCAGAACAAATACATACGCCCTCCCCGGTTCTGTTTGGTCCCAGGGGTTGATCAGACACCCGGTGTAGTCACGTACATCCAATTAGTCTAAATGAATAAGAGTATACAAGACAAAAACACCCAGAGATGCAATTTTGGGGCGTTCAGGGATTTTGCCATGGACCAATATATGCATTTGTGTAACGTACCCCGTCATGTGTTTGTATGTAAGGGCGAGAGGGGTGACTGGGCCCATTGTGTGCGTGTATGTAATTATGTTCCTCAACTGGGGAGCGTAGGGCATGTAAATAGTTTTGCGTGCAGCTATAACTTTGTGTGATCCCTTGTATGACCTGTTCACCCCGCCAGCATCAATGACACTGAAAAATTGAGTTCATGCAGAGAGTAGAACTCAAGAAGGCATCACAGGGATAGGATTCCCAATCTTTTCTATGGACTTAAATGTAAATGTAATTTATTTTTAGAGCGCTTTCCACACCCGAAGGTGTACCAAAGTGGTTTACCTGAAGGAAAACAAAAGAATAGCATGTAAACAATCACAGTGTACAAGCAATAATAAAAACAAAACAGTGTAGGGGTAGAAAAAGAAAGAATAAAATAAGAGAAACAGTCACCATTCTACAAAGTATTAAAAGTAATTCTAAATAAATGTTTTCAGCTGGGATTTAAAAAACGGCAGGTCAGGGATAAGTCTCATGTCAGTGGGGATTTTATTCCAGAGACTTACATCACAGGGACAGGATTCCTTTTTTTCTATGGATTTGGCTCATTGGTGTATTTAAGCAAATACGTACTGCAGCATTTTAAGGATGAAAGTGGTGATTGTGTGCCGCTTTAGGAGCCAGAATGGACGCAAGACACATGTGGCCATGCCTTGCATATGGCCCACAACAACGTGAAGCTGCCAACCAGGTATAAATCTGAATTCTTGCACTATCCGTGCAACACAGACTGCTCACACAGGGAGCAGGTCACTTCCTCACATCACCCTCTCGTCAGGGGTCGCTACGTCCTCCAGTCCACAGGATCCGTCGTCTGCACGGACGGGACATATTATCCCAACGTCTGTCGCTTAAATTTGTCAATTATTGTTACTCGAATAAACATTGCAATGAATTTACCACATTGCTGACGATCCAGGGTATGTATGAGTATCTTTAAATATCTTGTCCTGCCCACCAATGTAATAGCTCTTTGGCGAGCGGTTAAGAGACCCACCCTTTGATCCTTAGGTAGCTGGATCGAATCCTCGTGTCTTCCAATGTCGATGCCAGGCAACAGACATTTTTTAATTCACTTTTGTGTTATGAAGTGTGAAAAAAGTTAGGTGATTACAACATTTAATTAATGGTATCCCCAAAAAGCGTAGTGCGTTATGGTGCGAGAGGTCGGTGTTGCATCTGAGGGTACCGACCATAGGGCTAAATGGACACGAGGAGCCCTTCATCTGCTCTAATGAGGCTGCATGTGTCCACAGGCCAACATGGCTCTCCGGGCTTCACATAATTACTGAGCCACAAAGCTCAATGGCTGTTAACATATGAGCACATTGTGTGTGTGTGTGTGTGTGTGTGTGTGCGTGTATGTGTGTGTACATGTACGTGCAAGCGTGCGTCTGTATGATGGGGGATTCCCACCCCACCTTCACCCCCGCTGTGGTTGGCCAACGGACGTCCATATAAATGACGGGGTTGATCGATATCGCACCGAGAGGCCAGTGGGGGGAGCCGGTGCTCAAGGTCTTGGGGAATGACATGCCATGACTCACAGAGGGGAAGTAGCCAAGGGGTGGGGCATTATTAGCAGTAGCACTGGTTTCAAGCTGAAGGAACAGATTGTATCTGTGCATGTCATCTGTGGGTATTTGGAAGAACGTCGTGATAAGATGTGTATGGTTACAGTATGGTCAATGCATTCACAATAATGCGATATCAAATCACACCGTGTTCAGTTGGCAGCCTGGCATACATGGTCTTGTTGCTGTGGCTTAGATCACAGCACGCGCAGCACCATGAAAACGCATCTGCTCGCGGTCATGCAGTCATTGTAGTGCACTCTAATGTGATCAATAAAATTAGAATGGCAATTAGGCCAATAACATGACGTTGCATTAAAAACATAAAATGGTGCTGAATAAAATAACTTTAAAATGACTGCATTCAAATGACTGCTTCTGTGTAGCCCAGTCGGTTGGGCAAAGTGCTGGTGAGCAGACATGTGCAGTAATGACAAAGGGTCACTGACAACTTTGTTGTATCTCTACTTTCGCCCTCTCCTGCAGTCAGTTTTCAAATCTTCAGCCTGTTAAATCTGTCCGAAAAATGTGAAATGACCTGAATGGGCTGCAAAAACAGAACAAAAAACAGAAGGATGATTGCTTCCGACACAAACTCACAATCAGGTGTATACAAAAAGTGCCACAGACTCATTTTCTTAGTATTGTTGCAAGGGGGACAACATACGACACACATCACAAAAGAACACAAGTGGCGTGATGTTATATGTACCGGAACGGTCTATGTGAAAATGAACACAGGAGTTCACGACGTGGGATGAAGTAGGAGGAATATTGTTTAGGAGCCGTCAGAAGCAAGGTTCTTCTGACGCTAGAGGGGTGCAGCGCTGCGGTACGTCACGACGAGACGAGAGAAAGGCTATTTAAATCGGCCAGATAGTCAACAGGCACACAGCACAGGTAACCGTGACACCACAACATAATGAGTCGAAATTCAAATGAATGCTTTCGTCCTTTATGTCCATCTAGTTATATCCAGAGATGGCAAAAGTACTCAGATTTCTTATTTGAGCAAGACTAAAATACATTAGTAAAAAAACAACTCGAGCAAGACTACAAAGTACTGTTCCAAACGTCTACTCGAGTAGAGTTAAAAGTACTACAAATAAAATTGTATTTTTTCAATGCTAGTTCGCCATTGTTATTGTTTGAATAAATGACTAACAACATAGCTTAATTTATCTCATATCTCGGGCCTAAATGAAAACCACTTATTAACTTAATAACTGGGACTGTACTAGGTCCATCAGCGCCCAACTGACTGATATTATAGACGGTATTCTACCCAGTCAATGCACAAAAAAGGAACGAGCCTGTTTTGGTAAAAGTAAGGAGTAGAAGTACAGATATTTTTGTTAAAAATGTACTCACTACAAGTAAAAAGTAGTCACAGAAAAAAGTACTTTTAAAAGTACAGATACTTGAACATTTTACTTAAGTACAGTACTCAAGTATTTGTACTTCGTTACTTGCCATCTCTGGTTATATCGCCACGGATGTTGAATAGTCAGCCAAACGGG
The DNA here is from genome assembly GCA_900302395.1 of Bregmaceros cantori. Taxonomy (NCBI): domain Eukaryota; kingdom Metazoa; phylum Chordata; class Actinopteri; order Gadiformes; family Bregmacerotidae; genus Bregmaceros; species Bregmaceros cantori. The sequence continues at coordinate 15,343 of OMKY01010572.1, forward strand.
CGATACAGACCGATGCGCAAAGTGTGTGTAACTCGTCAGAACTGTCCATGTGTCATTAAAGCATTTTTTTGCCATGCGTTCAATGTGTTCATGTGACAAAATTTCAGACTACTACAGCAGTAACACCAGCAATAGTTTAATATATTTTCTAATATAATGTCATATAGATTCTTATATTGCACAAAGAGAAACAAATGAGAAAACAATGTAGAAGTTTTGTTATGCAATATAAATGTTTGTAAAAAAACAATGTTTTGTCACCGACAGAAGTCCATGCCCATTTCTCTCTCTCCCTCACGCACGTCAGACAGAGTTTATGTGCCGAATTTGGTTAATGCTTGTTTACATTGTTGTTACAGATACTCATTTGATGAACAGATGTTTATTTAAAACATAGATTTTATTTTTATTTACAATTATTTTGAGACTGTTTATTTTTGTAGCGGAAGAGCAATAATTTTAATATTCAGCCAATGTTTTTATCAATGAATTGATTTTATTTTTATTATTATTATTATTTTTTTAATTTATTAAGTTATTTTTCTAAACATTGTATTGACAGTGTTAGCGTGAAGAGAGGTTGAGAAAGTGGGGGAAAGCAGACCTGCAGCACATGCCGATGAGGGGAGGCGAACTCACGATGCTGCGTGCAAGGTGACTGTGCCAGTGCGCCGGCACTATATTTTTTGTCTTTTTCTTCATTCAAAGCCCAAATTAAATGGCTGGATAAACATATTCTGCACTTGAAGACATGTATAATCTTTCTTTTTTGTTTGCACTATATACAATAAATGCATCAAGAAAACTGAGAAAAGGGTGAAATAAATACATTTGATTATATTGTGAGACGTATCATGTATTCTGATATAACATTTACATATTGCGATAACAATTTTTAGCCCAGCTCGATCTGGTTCTGATTGACCTGAATCATGCGCTCAGCCTGACTGCTACTACAGTACTTTTGTGGTGCCAAGTCAAATGAGCAACACTTTTCCGTTTCTACAGCACCAGGGTGACACAAATAAATGATCAAATTATTAACCAACAATCTTTGTTGTCCATATAATGTATATGTCTATTTTCAGAAAGTAATAATACAAGTTTACATTTATGTGGTCACATACATCAGGTGGAGCAGCAATACTCCAAGGCTAAAAACAATTCCATGCAAGGTTCCTACAGATTAAGGCATGATAAATTTAAGTCAAGTTTAATGCTGTTTGAAATTGAATTTTAAACCAACTCGACAAACCAAAATTGAAAAAAGGAAAAGAGAAAAAACGCCTCAATTGAAATTGTTAGGGCCAATTTTACCCAAATGTTTATTTTAACCTAAACAGCACTTAATGGTCCAGTGTAAAACATTCATTTTGGAAAAAAAAAACTTTCCAGTGTTAACAACATTGAAGGAAAACTACATAAAAAGGATGTGTATAGTACATCAAGGATTCTTAGTAAAAATGCAACTGGCCCATAACCATCAGTAGTTTCAAATAACTATTCTGCTATGTCCATGAAACAAAACAAATACAAAAATACTATAAGGAAGGATTTTGTAACCACTCGACGATTAATTCTGCTGTGAACTCTTGTGGCAACGTCACGTGATCTGTAATTTGTTTTTTGAAACAAACATTTTGCTTTGAAACCAACACACAAAATGTAAAAATGACAAGATTTTAAAGACTTTTATGAATTATACTTTAATCTTTACTAGTGTTACTTTATGAATTTAATCTCTCTTATATGCTTTTTAATGATACGCGGGGACCCTGCCTTGGCCATTAGACTATTATGAATTAATTGCTGCGGAAGCAGGTTATGTTTTTGGTCCGCGTTGGTTTGTCATCAGGATAACTGAAAAAGTTGTGCACGGATCTGGATTAAGTTTTGTAGGGTTGTTGGAAATTACCAACGGAAGAAGTGATTTTGGTGCATTGTGTAGCCTATAAGTAACAATCATACTTAACTTACCGATAGATCACTGGGTGCTTACCGCGGTTCCGTGACCAGACTCCCGGGGCGCGGTGGCCACTGGGAAGTGTAGTTGGCTTGTGCTGAGCATGTTGGCGTTAGTGTCAATCGCGATACTCTACAAGCACTTGCATTGATAATGGGTTGCCACACATACTACATTTTTTGTACCACTACGGCACAGGTTTGCAGTTTCTCAGTGCTTATGCTTAATTATTTGATTATTAAAACATCAATCAACTGACAAATGTTGAAATCTATGAAAGAGTTTGAATTGGGGGGAAAGGATGCGTCTTACACTGCAGAAAGAGGTTCATTCAACCAACCTTGGGAACGCAGTGAAACAAACACACCAGTCATCCCCAGGAGCTCTTGCCTTCGTGTTACCAGAGTTATGGAATATCCTTGGCACCCGCCAAGTCTCCCACACAATCAACATTGTGAATTTGAGAGAGAATCCCTCCACCAAACTGTTCCGTTTGGGATCACAGCAAACCACAAATGCAGCATATATCCAGAGTTGCCGCATTCAATTAAAAAGCCTCCACATGAGTTGGAACAATATGGAATGTTGTTTGCAGTGCAACACAAAGCCACTATTGTCCCTGGCCCACCACATCTTGCCCGCGGCGGTCGGCATGCACGTTGTATGAACCACAAACCTGAGTCCCAAACTTGCTGGCAAACGTGGCTGCGTATAAAATGACGGCGAAAATATAAGCACTGATGGTGATACAGCCGTTTAGCTGCAGGCAAGCTAACCTCCACTGTCATCTTTCCAGAAAACAGCTCGCTGCTATCCCTGTTCAAAGAGTCATGGTGGAAGCAATGGCCTCAGCAGAGGATGCACATAGAGTGGTGTGGACTAAAAATTCAGGGATAGACTTGGAGGTTATTGGTATTGATATATGGACGATATTGACCCAAAAAAAAAAAAAGAAAAAAAAAATCACGGTTTACAATCATATTTTCCAAAATAAGTAAATAAATGAACAAATTGTGCCCCATGTGACCGCTTTAAAATTCTGGATTCGTTCAGACAGCGGAAACCAATGTGAGAGGACACTTATGCTGCAACAAAAGATTTTAATAGTCGATTAGTTGCCGATTATTAAAACAATAAGTCGATTAATCGGTTAGATATTTTAAAATCCCAAAATATTCACAGCAAGTAACAATTGCAAGAAATCCATCTTGTCAACTTGAAATATTGTAAAATGCACATCATATTCATGTTTATCAATCATATTAATTTAATATTTCATATTTTCAGAAACAATCAATATCTAATTTGCATGGACCAATAGAGGGCAGTTTCAACACAATACTGCAGACAATAACACGGATTCAAGTGCTTGGCGATTATCGATTATATAATTAATCGCCAACTAATTTAATAATCGATTAGTCAACGATTAGACAATTAATTGTTGCAGCCCTAGAGGACACCGAGGTTGGCTCCACATTCGCACATTCATTCATTTCGCCATTTCATTAAAAATAATGCTTGTTCCGAAGTAGGGCGAGAGCCGTGGCGGTGTATGCGAGAGAGTGGCGTCTGTCACACACCGTCGCTGGGTCTATCTCTCTTTTCTATTCGCCAAAATGTTTTAATCAAACGGGATCGGCGAATGTGAAACTGGCGAATGTGGAACTTAGGCATCCTCATTCAGGGCGAGAGTGAGAGAGAGATTGTGTGCAACAACCCGGTAGATAAAGATAAGCCAACATATGCAGAAAAGGAGAGAAATGACAGAGCACAACTCCAGTGCCAACCACATGTTACCATGCAAATCTAACAGTGTTTTACAGTAAGAATAATGTTCAACAAAGCACATATTCAACCCAACGAACACACCCACACAGGCAATAGACACCATCCCCTATCTGCAAAATCAAGAGAAACAAGAACAGAAAAACAAAAATGTGTGACTGTAATTCGGATTGGCAGGGGCAAGAGTGAAATACATAGATAAGTGAGCCTGAGTATGAATGTCATGCAGACAGTTCATCATAATGATGAGGGACAAAGGGGACATGGCAGAGCACTAAGGCCCCGTCCCAAACGCAAGATTGGCCCTCGTCTTGGCCCTCGCCCTTGGGGATGCGCGTTCTTGTGAAGATTGAGGGGTGTTCCCAATCGTTATTTTGTCAAGGGCTAGGGAGAAAACTCCCTTGGAAGCGCCCTCGAAAGCTAGTCTCTTCAGGACCGCCCTAGAGCTCACCCTCAAGTCTAGGGCTGAAAACATGGCGGAACTTTGGAAAAAATAATGATGACAATAATAATAATTAACGGAACCCCGGACAAGGAAATAGCTTCAACATCAGCTTGCGACCGGCGGCGCATCCCTGGGTCGGGTTTACTACCCGCATTGGATCACTGAGCGACCCGCAGCCCCGGCCGGGACCGGCGAATGGCTGCGGGTCCGACTCGAGCAGAGACCCGGCCGGGAGCGGGGCTCCGGCGGCTTACAGCGCGGCCATTCGCCGCTACCGACTGTCGAAAACATTGTTGGATAAATTCAATCGAGTCGCTTGTTGACAAAAGTTATGGTTGATTGCTACAATATTGTATGCATCATGTGGTTGGCGAAGAACCTTCTGTAATTTATTAATACAAAGTGTCAGTACATTTGTAGGAGATCAGATTTCAATGTTATAAGCCATTTTAAAATAAATATCTGAAACCATTAGAAAGGTAGCACAGGTACATTGATAGCTTAATAGGTAGGTGGTTTATTAAACTGATTACTACAATACTGTGAATTAAAATTGCAACGTGTGGTAAATGCAACATTGCAATCAACATCTCACACACACACACACACACCATACTAAATAAAGATCAATAAAGCCTGTAATGTACACAAAGCAAATAACAGACCTGACATTGGAATTTTGATCACGCAGCGGCAAGACAAGGGGTGTCCCAATCCCTAGACAAAAAAACCCTTGGCACTTAAAAGTAAGATAAAACCCAAGGGCGAAAATCCCAAGGGCTAGGGCGAGGGTCTAGCCAAGGGCTAGGGCTGGCGTTTGGGACGGGGCCTAACGCTAGGTTTCCACAGCAGAGTTTTTTTTCCCCGTCCGTCTCCCGCAGCGCCGTCCGAACTCCGTGCAAAAAACAAAAGTGTTGTCACCAACGTGGTGTGCTCCACAACAGTGAACGCCGGACGGACTCCGCGCGGGACATTCCCGTACGGGCCAGAAAATCATTTATTTTGATTTTTCCCGCAGGCACCGTCCGGCGGGAAGGGCGGGTCCGTGAGTTCAGTGATTGACAGCAGCTGAGCACTCGGCAGACTGTGTGCTCCAGCGCATCAAAAGACAAATGAAATCGTGTTTTATGTGTTGTTTTTTTTACTGGAGCATCCTCCTGTGCGTGTGTGCGTGTGTGTGTGTACTCCCCTTCCATGTGCGCACGTGTGCTTGGGTCCCCACCACTTTGTAACACATTTTATTTAAAATGAAAAGATGAAAACCAAAACCCAACCGTTTCAATGTATAAATATCTTCCAGACAGTGTGTGTGATGCAGCAAAACCACCCCGAGTGCCATGGCGCAAATGGCCTGGCCAAAAAACAAGAAAGGAGAAAAATGAAAAAAACGAGAAACAGGCATTTCAACAAAAGGCGCGTCCAATACCAAGTTCGTCCACTAGAGCGCCGCATCAGTCTACGGTGGAAAGTTGGAAACCAATGCTTTTTTCCCGGACGGAGTCCAGGCGGGAAATATTCGGACGCCGCTGCGGGTGAAGGACGGAAAAAAAACTCTGTCGTGGAAAACTAGCGTAAGTGTGACTCCAGGTAGAGGACATATTACTCAGCATTTTACTCTCACCCTAGCCCCTGCACCCCTCCACCCTCCAACAGGAGTGACTGCACTGCCAGGTCGGCTACAGGGATGTTAAACCGTACCGGCGCTGGAGCCTTGACAGCCACTTAGGCGAGCCAGAGGCTCTAAAGAAGACATTTGCCGCTAGGGATGTGACACTGAATCACAATGCCTCCGCCCCCGCTGCTACTAGCAGAGGAAGCAGCTAGCCCCCGCTGCTACTAGCAGAGGAAGCAGCTAGCCTCCGCTGCTACTAGCAGAGGAAGCAGCTAGCCCCCGCTGCTACTAGCAGAGGAAGCAGCTAGCCCCCGCTGCTACTAGCAGAGGAAGCAGCTATCCCCCGCTGCTACTAGCAGAGGAAGCAGCTATCCCCCGCTGCTACTAGCAGAAGAAGCAGCTAGCCCCCGCTGCTACTAGCAGAGGAAGCAGCTAGCCCCCGCTGCTACTAGGCTGCTACTAGCAGAGGAAGCAGCTATCCCCCGCTGCTACTAGGCTGCTACTAGCAGAGGAAGCAGCTATCCCCCGCTGCTACTAGCAGAGGAAGCAGCTAGCCCCGCTGCTACTAGCAGAGGAAGCAGCTAGCCCCCGCTGCTACTAGCAGAGGAAGCAGCTATCCCCCGCTGCTACTAGCAGAGGAAGCAGCTAGCCCCCGCTGCTACTAGCAGAGGAAGCAGCTAGCCCCCGCTGCTACTAGCACAG
>OMKY01010642.1:1980-31999 GCA_900302395.1 Bregmaceros cantori
CCCCCCCGTCAGGTATTACTGGTACATATGTGACGTGTCAGTATGCACAGAGGGAAGTTGATAAACAAAAAAAACAATAAGAGAAATCAGGAAATTTGATGTTTCTTACCTATTGCGTAGAAACGTGTTGATGGTTTGGCTTGTCAGTCATCTAGACCCTTTTTGGAAGAGCCATCTCTGGTCTTCGCTCGCATCTTGTTCACTTGAGACTCGGCTATATCTGCACGCTCCTCTGCCTCCTCCAACTCATGCTGCAGTTTACGGAGTTTTGCAATGTTGATGTTGGAAGCCTCCTCTGCTTCCTCAGCTGCACGTTTGTATGACTTGACTTTGAGCTGCAGCTTATCCACCAGGTCTTGTACACGGGCCAAGTTCTTGCGGTCCTCTTCGGTCTGGTAGGTAAGCTCTTTGATGCGGCGCTCATACTTGCGCACTCCCTTTATGGATTCAGTGCCTCTCTTCTGCTCTGCCTCCAATTCATTTTCTAGATCCTTGATGCGTGTCTCCAGCTTCTGGAGTTGCTTTTTTCCACCCTTCATAGCAACCTGTTCTGCTTCATCCAGGCGGTGCTGTAGGTCCTTAATTGTCTGCTCCATATTTTTCTTCATGCGTTCCAGATGGGCACTGGTGTCTTGCTCTTTCTTTAGCTCTTCAGCCATCATGGCTGCATCGGTGATGGCCTTCTTGGCCTTCTCCTCTGCATTACGGTTCTCCTGTATGGCCTCCTCTACTTCTGACTGTAAGTTGAGTAGGTCAGCCTCATGTTTCTTCTTTTGGTTGATAAGGCTTGTGTTTTGGGAATGAAGCAGCTGTGTTCGCTCCATGGCATCCGTCAGCTCCTGCTCTGCTAATTTCCTTCCTCTTTCAGTTTGCTCGAGAGCAGCCCTTATTTCCTCCAGCTCTGCCTGAATTAAGGCATTTCGGCGTTCCAATAGAGTCGCATTCTCTCTTAAATCATCATTCTTGTGGAATTCATCATCTAGTTGGACCTGGGAATCCTTTACTGCTCCTTGAAGAACTTTCAACTGCTTCTGTGCATCAGCGGCTTGTCGGTTTGCTTGACCAAGCTGGATTTCCATTTCATTAAGGTCTCCTTCCATTTTTTTCTTGATACGAAGTGCTTCATTACGGCTTCTTGTCTCAGATTCCAGTGAAGATTGGAGGGAATCAATCATTCGTTGATAGTTTCTTTTAGCTTGATCCATTTCCTCATCTTTCTCTGACATTTTGCGCTCCAAGTCCGCTTTCAATTGATTAAATTCCAATTGAGCCCGTAGGATCTTGCCTTCCTCATGCTCAAGAGAGCCCTCTGCCTCCTCAAGTGCAGATTGGAGCTCTCCCTTCTCCTGTTCTAGCTGCTTTCTAAGTTTTTCTAGCTCATGAGCATTCTTCCCACCCTCTCCCAGCTGATCAGTGAGGTCTGAGATCTCTTCTTGCAGAATCTTGTGCTCTCTTTTCAAAGTCTCTAGATGATCCAGCGATTCTTCATAAGCATTTTTGAGTTTAAACAGCTCTGTGCTCTGAGTGCGTGCCTCCTTCTGACTGGCCTCCAGTTCACATTGGCACTCCTCATACTTCTGCTTCCACTCTGCTATGATTTTGTCAAATGACCGTTGCTTTTTATCCAGGCTTGCAGATGCTGCATTGGATCGTTCCAGGTCTAACATGAGATCCTCGATTTCACTTTGGAGGCGATGCTTGGTTTTTTCCAAGGATGAACACTTTGCATTCACAGCCTCAATGGCTTCCTCAGCCTCCTGGAGACGTTGGACAAGCTTTTTCTTGGCTTCTTCTAACTCTTCAGCACGCTGTATTCCATCCGTTTCATATTTTGTCCGCCAGGTTGAGACCTCCACATTGGCTTTGGACAGGACTCTCTGCAACTCGGCCTTAGCCTCCTGCTCCTCCTCAAACTGTTCTCTCAGGAGATCACAGTCATGGCGAGCTGATTGCACAGCATGGGCCAGGCCATTCTTTGCCTTGACCTCTTCTTCAAGCTGTCTGCGGAGATCTTCTAGTTGCTGACTGTATGATGATTTACCCCTAGTGAGCTGTGATACCAGGCACTCCTTCTCCTCCAGTTGCCGCCCAAGCTCTCCATTCTCAGTGAGAAGTTTAGCTCTCTGGGTGGTGAAATCGTTGATTGACCTCTGAGCTTCTTCATATTTGCTCTTATACTCATTCATGTTGTCTTCCATAGAGCGGCACATTTTCTCAACATTGGATTTGTTTTTCACAATGCTCTCCATGTTTGATGAAAGATCGTCCAGCTCCAATTTGAATTCAGTTTTTTCTTTTTCTAATTTCTGCTTGATACGCTGAAGATTGTCAATCTGTTCACCTAGTTCTGCAACACTGTCTGCATGTTTCTTCCTTAATGCGGCAGCTGTAGCTTCATGTTGAAGTGTAGACTCTTCTAACTCCCTGCGGATCTTCTGAAATTCAGCATCCCTCTTTTTGTTAAGCTCCACTTGAGCCGAAGTGGCTCCCCCTGCTTCTTCTAAACGCTCACTGATGTCCTCCAACTCACGGGACAAATCTGACCGCTGTTTTTCCACTTTTGCTCGGGCTGCCCGCTCAGCGTCTAGCTCCTCCTCAAGCTCTTCAATCCTTGCTTGGTTCTCTTTCAATTTCTTTTGCAACTGTGTACCGATTGCCTGCTCATCTTCTATTCGGCCTGTTAACTGTGATGTCTCAAAGTCCTTCTTTTTGAGCTTCTCCTCTAGTTGCTGTTTGTCATTCTCCAGATCCATCACACTTTCCTGAGTGAGTTTTATGTCACCTTCAAGTTTTCTTTTAGAACGCTCCAGTTCCAATCTGACCTTTTTCTCTTGTTCCAGGGAACCCTCCAAGTCATCTACCTGTTGCTCGAGCTTGGTCTTGGCTTTTGTGAGCGTGTTGGCTTTGTCCTCTTCACTTTGAAGATCATCCAGTACCTGTTGGTGAGACTCCTGCAAAGCCCTCTTTTCCTTGTTCAACTTCAGGATATTTTCGTCCTGAGATGCAAGTTCTTCTGTCAGATTCTTCACCTTGTTTTCAGTGGCATGTTTTTCTTTTTCGACCTTGGCCAATGTTAACTCAAGATCATCAATGTCCCTCTTCAACTCTGAGCATTCATCCTCAAGCTTGCGCTTTTTAGCTGTGAGATCAGCATTCATTTCTTCTTCATCCTCCAGTCTTTCAGTCAGCTCTTTCAATTTGGCTTCTTGTTGAATCTTGCTCTTAATGAGCTGTTCACAGCGCTCTTCTGCATCTGTTAAAGTATCTTGTTCTGACTGAATTTGCAAAGTTAGATCATTCTTTTCTTGCAGGACAGTCACTAGTTTCTCTTCAAGTTCCTTTCTCCGGCTCTCTGATTTTTCCAAAGCTTCCTTCAGCTTGTTGAATTCATCCTTCATGTTGGCCATCTCCTTCTCTGATTCAGCACTCTTCAGCAAGGGCTTTATCTTGAAAAAAAGTTTCATCCAGGGCCAGTTCTTTACACCCAAGAATGAACGAAGGTTCCACTGAATGAGCAAAAGAGCATCTCTGCGCTCTACAAGTTTGGCAAACTCTGCCCTCATCAAAATGGCCCTAGCATTGGCTTGGATCCTGGTGATAATCCGGGATAGCTGCTCATCTCTCATCTCCTCCAATGTACCTAGCAAACCTGCTTTGAAAAACACCTTGGTGTGGCCAAATTTGTATTGAGTGTGGTCAATATCCAGGGACCCAAGCAGCTTTTCTGCACTCTTTTTGCAATCCATGAACTGTCCTTCGGGAATGGCAGAAGCATTTAGGATTCGGTAGCGCTGTTTGAAGTCACCATAGAGAACCCTATTGGGGAAGCCTTTTCTGCAGATCCTGATGCCTTCCAAGACACCATTGCAGCGGAGCTGATGCATCACCAGACAGTTGTCCATGATTCCAGGGGTTTTTGACTCATTTGGAATCAGACAGCGGACAAAGTGTGGATGTGTTGTCTTCAGGTTTGTCATGAGTTTGTTCAGGTTTTCCCTGTGAAGGGCTGACACTGTTTGGAAGGATGAACCTTTCTTTTTTGCTCCCTTTCCACCTTTATCTGCTTCAGCACCGGCAAAAGCAGCAAAGAGGCAACTGAGTAGCTTCAGAGAGGATTTTTGGAAAAGTCCCACCACCGTTTCGTTCAAAGGGTCTTTGTTTTTGACTAGCCAGTTGGTAATATTGTAGTCAACTGTGCCAGCATAGTGGACTAGGGCAAAGTGGGCTTCTGATTTCGGTCTAGGCTTCTCAAACATTTTGTTTTTGCCCATATGATTGTCATAGAGCTTGGCTTTGAATGTTTGGTCACTTGCCTTTGGGAACATGCATTCCTCCTCCAGGATTGACATGATGCCCAAGGGCTTTTCAATGAGATCAATGCATGCCTGTAAGTCCATTCCAAAGTCAATGAACTCCCAGTCAATGCCCTCTTTTTTGTACTCTTCCTGTTCAAGGACGAACATGTGGTGATTGAAAAACTGTTGCAGTTTCTCATTGGTAAAGTTGATGCAGAGTTGTTCAAATGTGTTGAAATCAAATATCTCAAAGCCTGCAATATCCAGAACTCCAATGAAGTACTGGCGGTGCTGCTTTGTGTCAAGGGATTGGTTGATTCTCACCACCATCCAGTTGAACATCTTCTCGTACACTGACTTGGCCAGTGCACCCAGGGAGTAGTAGACCTGATCCACCCCTTGACCTTTAGTTACATATTCATTTCCTACCTTCACCCGAGGGTGACAGAGTCCTTTGATGAGATCTGCAGAGTTCAACCCCATCAGGTAGGCTGCTTTATCAGCGGCTTCAGTTCCATCAGGCTCGGCCTGTTCTTCACGCTGCTTTTGCTTGAACCTCATGTTGCCGTAGTGCATGATGGCACCGGTCAGTTTGTACACCCCCATCTTCTCTTCTGCTGTGAAGCCAAGGACATCAAATGCACTATCAGTGGCCATGAGCTCTTCAGAATCATTGATGGAGGCTACAGTTACCTCTCCTTGGGAGATGTAAGAGTAATCGTACGGATTGTTAGTTATGAGCAGCATGTCGAGCAGCTCTGGCTTCTGATTTGAGAGGATCTGGAAGAATATGTGATAGTTCCTCTCTGATTTAAGCTGAAAAGTAACTCTAGACTTTTCCAGTAGATAGGTTTCAATGTCGGCAGAGCTCAGTTTGCCACTTGTTCCAAAGTGAATGCGAATGAATTTTCCAAAACGTGAGGAATTGTCATTTCTCACAGTTTTGGCATTACCAAAAGCCTCGAGAGCTGGATTGGCCTGGATGATTTGATCCTCCAGTGTGCCTTTACTGGTATCCTTCTTGGCTGCCCCACCAACTGCAGCAATGCTTGCAAAATACTGGATGACTCGTTTTGTGTTTACAGTCTTGCCAGCACCGGATTCTCCGGTGATGAGGACAGACTGGTTTTCTCGGTCGGTGAGCATGTATTGATAAGCATTGTCAGAAATGGAGAAGATGTGGGGAGGAGCTTCTGTCCGCTTCTTGCCTCTGTAAGCTGCTACCACTTCTGAATCATACACTGGCAGCCACTTGTATGGATTCACCGTGACGCAGAAGAGTCCGGAGTAGGTGTAGATCATCCAAGCGGCGTAGCGCTCCTTTAGGTTAAAAAGCACCGCTGGCTCGTGGAGGAAAGTAAACATCGCCATGTCTTCAATTTTATCAAACTTTGGTGGGTTTTGCGGGTGGACCTGGCTGTCTTTAACAGTCACGGTATTGCCGTCTTCCCTCTTGACCACAACCTTTCCTCCATCCTTGCTTTGGATCTGCCCTTTGACGTACTCCACTTTTTCATCTACAACAAAGCATTCTATTTTGATGTCAAAAGCTCGGGTTTGGGCTTCCAGGCGCTCCTTGTCAGATTTCCGGAGATACGGAGCAGCCTTTCCAAACTCTGCCATCAGAGCATCACCCATGGTGGAGGAGATATGTGTAGCCTTGCTAGGTCAGGGGATGAATGAGGTAGCTCATCCTATCCACAGGCTCTTTATAATGGATTCCTGGACACCTTATTAGGAAGCCAGCGGAGCTTCACTCTGACCGCTGTGAGGTCAAGCCTAGAACCTTTGGCTGTTAGTATCCTTGTATGGTGCACACTGTTCCACAGTATCTCCCTGATAACTCACACACCTCCACACCATTCAGCAACCAGCATAGATACCTCTAAGGATGGGCTGCTGCTTTTACAAGATCATGACATTTCACTATTAGGAAAACCATTTATATTCCTTTATCCATACAATATTAGCATTGGCAATGATCAACATCACATTAGACTAGCCCTATAGCTCCTCAATTTCCTCGTCCCTTGAAAATAACAATAACTTTATCAATGCATTGATTTTGAATATAAAACTAAATCGATAAAGCTTCAGTAATTACATTATTATTATTTATTAAGTATTCTCTGGTAATTAGCAATTCCAGTAACATTTCATCACATTCATGATAATCTCTCTGTAGTCTTTCAGTGATAAGGACTTGTTTTTCCCAGAAAATAGAGACAGTTTTTATATTAAGGATGTTTAGATATAATTTATATTTGGTAGACCTTTTAAGAGAACCACAATTTCTTTGGAATGAAAATGGCCGCACTGAAAGGGTTAATTTGCTTAAAACACTTATCACACTTTTCATAATTATTGAATAATTTGGAATAAATATTACAATAGTGTAACAAATTCAATTGTTATAACACTGATTAAATCACTATAGCTTATTGCTCCAGAAGATTAATTAATAAATATCAATTAAAACATAAATAAAATATAATTAATAATTCATTCATTGATTATATTCACCTCATTTGCACAAACACGTTTTGGGAAATGTCTGTGCATGGGCTTAGAAGACAGTCTTTATCAAGGCTTTAATAATCTTTAGTATCATCATTGTTTACGAGCTTTCAGCACATGTAGCAATGTGAGGTTTCTTTTTTCGAAGACCTGGCAGACTTGCCAATCTATGGCCAACTTACTCTGACATGCAGTCACATGTCGGCAGACACTGTAACCAAAACTCAGTTTGGTAACAATCTCTTATAATCTCTGTTTAGCTGTTTGCACACACACACACACACACACACACTACATGTTGTAATAATCTTGGCTGGGAACATAGCTTTTTAGCACCTCAACCAACCACAGATGCGCTCATGGGATGAGCACAGATAGTACAAGTAGCGGCGATAGCGCTGTGGCACGTCTCGGAATAGACCCATGCAAACTCTTAAAATACCTTCTGACAAGAAGACTTATCAAGTCCCTGTCTCTCACCTCTGGCTTACACAATGTTATGGTTAGTTCTACAGGGAATAGGATAAGATGGATTACATTATAAATAAGTATGGAACATTGCGGTTGTGGACATGTAAGATGCAAGATCTAATTGATCTGAATATATTATTTGTTGGGCTGCTGGGAGGGTGAGGGGCTAGTATGTACCCAAGGAAGCGTTGGAGTTTGGTTCCTTTGAAAGTATTCTGTAATGGATGCCACCTGTTACGTTATGTTTACACACAAGTTCTACTGAATATTTGACGGACTTTCAATTATCATTGCCAAAATTGCCAAATGTTTGGCCCTGACAGGATGAATAAAAATGTAGCTGTGTGTAGAGTGGACCATTTGAAATGTACAGAATATAGTAGTAGGGCTGCAACTAACGATTATGTTAATACGCGATTAGTTGCCGATTATTGATATGATTAATTGGTTAGTTTTACTTTTAAAAGCCCCAAAATATTCATAGCGACAGAAATTAATTTTGTCAACTTGAAATTATTTCAATTTTAGTTCACATTAGCAAACAAATGGACAACAATTAAGTTAGTTACGCTAACACCAACTCATCACAATTAAATGATATGCTAATATTTTGATGATATGCATATTTCTTATCAATAATGTTGAATAATTGTTATCATATTTTGTATAACTAAGTAATATCAAATGTAGATCAATAGGTGGACATCACAGAAAAACTGCAGACAATAACAATGATTCAACTCCTTGCCGATTAATCGATTACAGCATTAGTTGTTGATTAATTTCATAATCAATTAGTCATCGATTAATCAAGTAATCATTGCACCACTATATAGTAGTGATGGTTACATATTGAGTAATTGAATGACTGCAGCAATGCTATGAATGCAGCATCAGTGTATAATAAGCGTTGGGCGAGCGGGACAGCGAGCCCAGACAAGCCAGGAATGCTGGGAGGTGGCTGAGGATGTCATTCTGATCAACCCTCTCTGGTATCAGGACGAGTGGGACTGCCCCATGCTGTTAACGTCTCTGTGTCTCTGTAGGACTACCCCATGCTGTTAACGTCTCTGTGTCTCTGTAGGACTACCCCATGCTGTTAACTTCTCTGTGTCTCTGTAGGACTACCCCATGCTGTTAACTTCTCTGTGTCTCTGTAGGACTACCCCATGCTGTTAAGGTCTCTGTGTCTCTGTAGGACTACCCCATGCTGTTAACGTCTCTGTGTCTCTGTAGGACTACCCCATGCTGTTAACGTCTTTGTCTCTCTCTCAAAACACGCATACAGGGGTTAGAAGATAGAAGCAACTAAAAATCTCTTCATTTGACTTTGTGTAACCAAACATTGTTTGTGTAACAGCTCACCTAACAGATGGCAATAGAAAACATTTGGAAGTGGTAAGTTGCTTCTATCTTTAACCCCATTTGGGTCCATAGGGCTCAGTGCTAACAAAGTACACTACACGCCAGAGTAGAGTGCACGCACACACTCTATATGTCGGCAAGAAGTATGTATCAAGTTGTATGTGGTCAAGAATAAAAAAAATTTTTTGTAGCTTATTTATGTGGAGTGAATTTTAAAAGCCACTTCAAAAAACATAGCTATTCTTAAAACAACATGACTTTATACAAATGTAAAAATACAGATAGGTGTGTGCAGTTTATACACTTCAAGACGCACATGCACACATTCACTACCAGTAGGTGCTATAAATACCAAAGGTCAACTTTGTGCCTATCTCCATAGACAGCAGACACGCGCAGCTACATGTAGTTTGGTGCTGTTGCTAAACTTCAAGCTCTAAGAGATTACTTAGTTGACAGTTGGTGAGCAACTTAGCCGAACACCAGAGGAGTAACCAAGAAAAGTCAAAGAATAGTGGGTTCAGGTAGGAATCACCAAGTTAATTCTTAAACTTTTTAAGACCTTTTGGACCATTATGAGAACAATTTTAGACCAGAGCTGAGCAAAACTCACTTCTGTACTTCACAACCAATTATTCTGGAAATTAAATGTACCCATTTCACAGACACGCCATGTCCACTCTGTCAAATCTTTACTAACGGCAGTGGTATACACTTGGCGGAAATACATGAAAGGTACTGGACGACAGGACGAGGTAGTGTACACACTGAGCCAACTTATTAGTGTTTCAGCACACAGTAGAAACAACAATGCAACATTTTTATGAGACACTTGACCTAGCATACATTTAATATTAAAACGGCCCAAGTCTCAAATCAATCAACTTCAAGTCCAATTCAATTCCGAGTCTTTAATAATGGTACTTGTCAAACGAGGCGAGGAGGCACATTATTCCAATTTTAAAATCGTTGCACTGGCTCCCTGTTCATTTCAGAATTGGCTTTCAAGTATTTCTACTAGTTTTCAACAAAATCTCCCTTCCATATTTAGCTGATCTGCTTGAACCATATCAGCCGTCACGGAACCTGAGGTCCACTGGCAGGGCTTTTGTTAATTCCAAATCACATGGAGAGGCCACATTCAGCTTCTATGGCCCTCAACTGTGGAATAGTCTACCGGAGGGCCTCAGGGCCATGGAGAATGTCAATGTTTTTAAAAAGAAGCACAAAACACATCTCTTTGACCTGGCTTACAGCTAGGATGTTGCCGTTATGTTTCTGTAAAGCAATTTGTGTTGTTCTGCATGAAAGGTGCTACATAAATAAACAAAGTTTGACTTTGAGTTTAGTGTTTGTGCTTGGAGAGCTGTCAAGTCTAAATGCTGTCATTCCACTTACAGAAACTTAACTCCGACTCAATCATTTGTTTAATTGTACCACCCATCTGTCATTAGCTCAGGTTGCGGTGACAGCCAGTCTAGCTGGTCTTACTACACAATAAAATGACTGACAGAGTCTTCCCACTCCTACACAACAATTTGAAAACCAACAAGTCAGGACAGACTTCCACTCAGGTAGCAGAGAATGAGTCATATCATTTGAATTATTTTCAGAATAATTTAACATTGCTTGAATAACTGAATACTCTATCCAAACATTTTGCAGAGCAGTTTATCTGGAAAGCTTTTGACGAAGACACACGTGATCCATTAGTAACTAGTTAATGGTAGTTTGCCTTCATAGTCCCTCTTGGGCGGGAAAAAATGGGAGATCCCGGAGTCCTCAGGACGAGTAGCTCTGGGGTGGGGGAGCTAGCATACTACTGTAATACTACTGTTATTGTGTTAGAGCCTTCGGAGCGCGCCAGAGGTCCCAGAGCGTGCTCCCACTTGCTCCCCCTCAAATTAAGCCCTGCTCTTGTCGGCAAGCGCAAATCAAGGCTAATGAACAGGTAGAAAATGCCAAGTCTGTCGGGTTAGGCCAAGAAGTTGCAAACATTGTAGAATTACAATGTAACTACTTTGCAACTCCTTGGCCTAACACAAGCAGCATTTGTTGAGCGCAGGCAACATAACAATACAAGTATTGCTAACTCACAAGTCTGTCTGATCAATGTGATCCAGGTGTGGAGGCAGTTAATACAATATGATTTATTATTTTGTTAGTTCCCAACAATGTCCCAGCAAGCCAGTAGATGTCGCTCAAGTTTTTTGGCAATCCCGAAGATGTTACTGAAGTTTCTCACTGAAATTGCTCCCCTACCCAGGAGATGTCACTGAAGTAGTGTAATCCAACCACTTCGTCCTGACGACTGGTGGATATCACTAAAATCACAGTGAGTTGTAGCATCCATGTTGCTTCTGCTCCACATAGAGCTCTTGGTATTGACGTATGTTCTTGAACTGGGACTAAACAAGAACTGGTTGGCCAGCTCACTGAGTCCAGTTATTCTAGCGGAATGCAGAATCCCTTCTTCTTCTTCTTCTTGTCCCAAACAAAAATCTTGAACAAGCTAAAAAGCTGATACATTTATAATATAGCCTGTGTAACATTGAAAGGCTGAAGATTGCATGAGCTTGGAAGTTTACATGGACGTTTGCTGTTGCATCAACATCTCCTGTTAAGAAATGGTTAATTATTTAGTCATTTAATTATTCAATGATGTTTTACTGTGGGTTGTCATGGTCTTTGTCAAGTCTCTTAAGGTGTTTAGCTCCATAGGGCTAGGCTACACTAGTAAAGTACCGCTGTGTGCAGAGTGAGTGCATGTAGGCAGGCAAGATAGGTATATATCAAACCAGAGAAGAACATATTTTAACACAAAGTGTCAGTGTTTTTTTGTTGTTGTTGAATGAGTATTAATCAGAATCAGAAGTATTCTGATTCAAATTAATACTCATTCACAAACCACAATCTTTCATATCCTGTGTGTTGATCCAATGTCACCATGATCCAACCATTGTCTTGACGTCTTTGTAGCGTAAAGTTCAGGTCATTTATTAAACTATAAAACAAAAATGCTTGACTATCTTATTTTAGTATTCACATTTTAAAAAGGTGACATAACATTTCATGTTCATATTCACAGAAATGTAAAGGAAATATGAGTATGACACACATAACACACAATAAATACAAATACAGTTTATTATGATTTGGCACGTAAATACAACACTGAAATGTTCAAATGTTTTGGCTGCGGTAGAACTCTGAGAATACTGTTATAAATATACTGTAACACTTTCAGTGACTTTGAGAAACAAAACTTGAATCAAAGAATTTCCAAAAAATCACTTCTCATGAAATTTTTGTGAGGTTTTCCAACTAACAATATATCCTGCATCCACCCTGAATTAAAAAAATAATAATAAAAAAAAATAAATGAAAATGATTTGATTTGGAATGCTTAAATCCTAATCAAATCAATTCACCAAATGATTTAATGTCTTTAATTTGGGGTGGTTTGATGTTATATTATGAACTCAAGAGATGCAGAGTATGGCAAAATGATTTCCTGAAATTAATTGATTCATATTTTTTTGTCATTGTGCCCAACCCTCTTTGCAGCAGCTGATCAACTTTTCCAATGCTGTTACATTCTATTCAGTTCGTCTCTCAAGTCTGAAGAACTTCGATCCAACAATCAACGCTAGGACAAGAACCAAGACGGGTTCTTTCTGCAGCAACAGCACCACAGAGGCAAGTGCAGTTCCTTCGGTCCACAAAATGTTTTTTTATTTGCCTTGAACGACAGTCAGTACAGTGGTCTTCCATGGGGAGACGCATCAAACTGCAGGTGCTCCAAGAAGGTCTCTAGACTTCTCCAGAAGGTTCTTAGGTGTCGGTCCATTCAAGTGCCACACAAGTTTTAATTTGCCCGACAGTCAAAATCCGTCATGGTAACTTCTGGAGGTGACCACACAAATCCAAACAAGCTTCGAGTACATGTGTCCATTGTCCTTGCATAATGCAAAGTGGTGACTGGTACCTACGGTCTCCGTCATAGAGAAGGTTGCCAACCCCAATATGAAAATAACTTAATAACGTGTAAGAAGCCTGGTTATGCATGAAGGGCTTGGAATAGAGCCAAATGTGGCGGCTCGGACATGTAATTAGGATGCCCCGAGGGAGTAATTCAAGACATCTTTTACCATTGTCTGACCACATGCTCACATCACTCCGTACTCACTACGTAGTGCATTACATTGTGGCTGCAGCATTTTGTAGTGGTGTCTGAATTTGCAGTGAACATGCATGTATCCTATATGGTGCACTCCAATATCCCACAATGCAGCGCAGAAGGTAGCTGATGGTCACTAATACCCTATATTCCTATTGTGCAGTCATGCCAAATAGAAAAAAAAAACGGGGGTCGGTGACGATCAACCGTGTCCGGTCGTGTAGTCGCATTGTTTTGAATGACTTTTGAAGACATTCTGTTGAATTATTGAATGACTGAACAGCAATCTGAGTTTTTATATTTGATTTTGAGTTAATATGATCAATTGTTAGGATTTATTTCAGTTTTGATTCTCTCTTCCTGATGGGGCATTTTCCACCTTTAAACTATTCTCCGCAAATACTGGTCTCCCGACCAGCCTGCCCGATTGCACACAATTCCCATCTCCTTATAGAATAAATCTCTTTCTCAGCTGTTGGCTGACCGGTTTAGATAATCAACAAAACAAAAAACATCTAGTTACTGTAAACCAGTGTGAGGGCACAATGAACATTTGATGACTGAAATAGCTTCATACTCACCACCGCTTCTGGATTATGGCAATTACTTTGAAGTGAATTTCCTATGCTTTTGAAAAAGAATGCAAAGGTGTCATGAAAGTTGCAAATTCAAGAGTTACACTGGTGCCCTCAGCTGCATAAAAACGCTACAGAAACATCTGATACATGCCGTCTTGAAAAGCGTTCAACAACTCTAAAGAACAATACATCATCCTCGTACCCGTGAAATGCAGGACACTTTCCAAGGGGTTGGCAACCCAGTGATCTCAGACTTTCCCCAACGTTGAAGCACTAGCAAGGTAGCTAGCAAAGTGACATGCGCTTGCGGAACTGTTCCACCAGGGGCACCAGGCAGCGTGAGGAGCTGGCCTGCTCCAGGAAGACGTGTCTCAGCAATTGGGAAGATGATGACCTCCGAGCAATGTCTCGATTTAACATACAGCTTAAGAAGTCTTTTAGAGCCGGAGACGCCTAATGAGGACACAAAGGGACAGATCATTTATTGGAACATATTGCCATATCCATTTAAGCCAAAGAGAATTTTTTGTTTGTGTCACATGCCACAAATTAATTTGGCATTTTCGGGATTTCTGACACTGGAAACACACCGTAAGGCACAGTAAGGCACAGCCGCCTTGCTATCTGTTGGGATGACTAATGTGAAGGGTAAGCAATTTTTGATTGTGATTAATGACAGAAAAATGAGAGTAATTTGTTTTTAATATTGTATTTAATATGTTTGTTTGGCTGTAATATGTTTGTTTGGCTGCTGTAATATAATAATAATAATAATAATAATAATAATAATAATAATAATAATAATAATAATATGCTTTTTATAATAATTGTTATTAGAGGCTACATGCACAGAGATTCCATTCATATAATTACCACTTGATTACTGTCTTGATGTTTGCACTAGCCATGTTTTTGAAGCACATGTAGGGTGGATTGCTCTAATGTGGGCCATTTTTTGCATCTTCTTAATGTGGGACAGTCAGTTGCCTAATGCGGAATAGTGAAATGTAGTGTTGAACAGTTGAACTTTACTATTAGCATAGTTTGCTTTCACCATAGTTTCACTGGCAGGCATTAGTTTCCCACGTTAGGCAAGTGGTCCACATTAGGGCAATCCACCATACACACATGCTTGACCCTGAAAATTAATTTCATCTGTAAATAGAGAGATAAATAGGTAGATAAATGTTATAATAGATGAATAGATATCCAATGTCTCATCATCATCAAAGTGTGCTCCACTACAGTTTGAAGTTAAACCGCACATGAATAATTATTATGAATTATTTCCCGTGTCACAATAACTTTAACATATTTTGTCTCACTCACCAACAAAGCCTCTGAGCTGTTTCAGGCAGCTGACCTGTGACCGGGACAGACTTATCTTTCAGGGAAGGGTCACAAGGTCGTGGTTGTGTGTTTAAAGCCGTTCAAGCATCCATCAGTCCATGTTTATTCTTCCTAATTTGCTTGTCACTTCTTCCCAAAGGGTTCATGGCCCTTCCCCGGTTACGGGTACATGGCAACCGTTTAGTGGGTCAAGTTCAACTCGTGTCAAGTCATCCTCATCCAGGGACTTTCAGTGTCCTGGAATATTACCAACTCTGGAGAGCACTCTACACACTAAAAAGAGTACACAAAGTGCACAAGTGCGCCATTTGAGACACAGCAATACTTTTGTAAGTAATGACAACAGCAGTGCATACCTTGCTGGGGTTCCTGACGCTCGGAGCGGGATCGTCTCTTAGCTTCTTCATGGCAGCTATTGGTGTATCGCTAAAGTAGGGTGGTTCTCCATCCACCATCTCAACAACCATGATACCCATAGACCATATGTCCACCTGTAAACACAAACACAGACATCAAAGTATATAGGGTTCATAGCATCATAGTGTTTAGGGTTCATAGCATCATAGGGTTCATAGCATCGTAGGACTCATAGCATCATAGTGTATAGGCTTCATAGCAACAACTGGCCGTATATAATTGCTGTAAGTAGCCTTGTACTGTCCAAAATACCTCACCTGGTACCTCAGCTTGTGACTAGCTAGTGACTAACTTCTGACTAGCTAGTGACTAACTCGGCTAACTAAGTCGGCTGGATGCCTCCGCACGCATATCTGTGTGGACAGGCATGCCCAGCAGCGGAGCATGCACACATGCGCACGCACACACAGGGGAAGCTTCGTATATACATGCGTGAGTGCGCACACACACACACGTCTGGGCGTGTGTGCTTATCAACGCTGGCTGCTTCGCTGTGTG
Source organism: Bregmaceros cantori (assembly GCA_900302395.1). Taxonomy (NCBI): domain Eukaryota; kingdom Metazoa; phylum Chordata; class Actinopteri; order Gadiformes; family Bregmacerotidae; genus Bregmaceros; species Bregmaceros cantori. Next base: position 17,652 of record OMKY01010642.1, read on the forward strand.
TTTATGTGTGTGTATGTGTGTGCGGCGGGATTTGCGAGGTCTGTGAGGCTGCCTCTTTATATATTTATTTTATATTCTGGATACTGAGTAGTTCTACCACCTATCTACTTTTTCCGTTTATGTTTCGTTCATGACTAACATCTGACTAGCTTCTGACTAGCTGCTAACTACTTTCTGACTAACTTCTGATTCACTTCTGACTATTGTCTCACTAGCTTCTGACTAGCTTGGGACTAATGTCTGACTAGCTTCTGACTAACTTCTGACTAGCTTCTGAGTAATGTCTGACTAGCTTCTAACTAGCTTCTGACAACGTCTGACTATTTTCTGACTGGCTTCTAACTAACTTCTGATTAGTTTCTGACTAGCTTCTGACTAACTTCTCACTAGCTTCTGACAAACGTCTGACTATTTTCTGACTACCTTCTGTCTAGCTTCTGATTAGCTTCTGACTAGTCTCTGACTAACTTCTGACTAGCTTCTGACTAACATCTGACTATTTTCCGACTAGCTTCTGTGTCACTTTATTTATTGTTATTACTATGCTCACCAGAGTGTCTAATGGATCTGACCTAAATTCCATGTGTGTATATTGGCTGCACAATGTGATTCTATCATTATGGTAGACAAGGATTTTGAGAGGTTACCTCGGTGCTGTATGGTGTTTTGGCGATAACCTCAGGAGCCATCCAGTATGGAGTCCCCACCAAAGATTTTCTCTTGGGAATCTGATCACTGATCTGAGCACAGAACCCAAAGTCTGACAGCTTGACCTGCACCACACACAGACAAGACAAATCAGCAAACAAGTAGCAGCCAGTAGATAGATAGCAACACACAGGTAGCTATATTAATTCCACTTGCAGGATGTGTATGTTTGCGAAAGCATTTGCTTGTGTTTCTAAACAATCCAAGGATTCCACCCCTGAATTTGGGCAGGATATAGCTAAGTTAGGAGACCAGGAATGCCGACTCCAACAGTCTCCATGCTAGTGTGTGTGAGTATCTCCCAATTGGCCGTGGTTGAGCACCTTCCAAGGCATCTGCCACCATTGCTGTGTGAATGTGTACATAATTACCCAATTGGGATTAATAGAGTATTAAAAAAAAATCAAACCTCGTTGATATACCTCACATGTGCACGCTAGCAATTTGGATCCACAACTGACAATAGAATATTATAGCCACCTCACAAGTCGCACTATAGTGTGAGTGGCGGTTTCTGGCCCCCCTGTATGCTGCTTTTGTGAACTTTTTACATTCTAACAATGTCACTTTATATTATATCTTATTTTATTATATTCTTTTACTTTTGACTGTGTAATATTATTATTTTATATTTTTGACAGTACACTACTAGTATATATATTTTTTTTTCTACTATGCTGTTATTTTTATTGCAGTATTTTTTCACAGTGTTCACATACATTTTTTACTATGTTATATTTACTGTACCAATGTGTGAACCAAATGTCCGAAGCAGAGCTTAAAAACTCAATTATTTTTAAAATGTTCCGTTCCGAACAGTTCAGGCAGGCCTATGTTTAACGTCTTCGTTCTCGGAACCGTTCCCCCAACAAATTACCAGTCCTGAACCGGTTCGGAACTAAGATTTTGTTCGTTCTTAAAGTTCCTTATAGTGTGCAATGTTAAGTTTAGATATAGTTTATACAAAATATATTTGGTGGACTTTCAAACTTCAGTGCAGCTGTATTAACGTGAAACCGTGTTTAAAACACCATTATACTTGCTTCCTCGTCTGTCCACAAGATGGAGCCCCAGATGCATGGGGCTTGATGACCAGCAGTGAAAGTTGGATGGATGCACAACCAGAAAGTCTCCCAGACATAAGATATGTAAAAATATATAGAGAACAAAAAAAATGTTTTTAACCGGTTTTGTGGATTTTGAATGTTCCGTTTCTGTTCCGGAACATTTGAATAAATCTTTTTCGTTTCCGTTTCCGCTCCTCGTCAAATTCCACAAAATTCCATTCATTTTCGGTTTTCGTTCCTTGAACCGGTTCGGAGCCTTGGTCCGAAGTCAATTTCCAGTGTGTTGTCTGGAACCGGAATTTCCCAACTGTAATTACCATATACAGTGACAGTATACAGACACATATATACCAGAAAAAGCCAGAAAAAAATGTGTGTGCTCGCAATTTGGTCTGTAGTAATTCTAGCTGGGCAAGCCAGAACCAACTAATCGTCCATGTATTGCACGCAACATTGGGTCTGGTGCTGTGGAGGGGGGGGGGGGAGTATTTTAAAAAAATCAAAATTATCCAATCACAGCACAGTAGGCGGAACAGGTGACGTTATTAACGACTGAGCTTCTTGGTCATGTAATGTACCGAACTCCGTCCATTGCAGAGAGCCTGCCCAGCGGATAATCTCATTTGTTGGACTCGCTCGACACCTCAACTCAATGTTCGCTCAAGTTGCGTGCGATGCATGGATGGTTAGTTGGTTCTGGCTTACCAGGCTAGGGTAATTAGAGGAACGGCTTGGGGGATGGTGGGGCATAAAGTGTTTTTATTGTTGTTGTCTTTTTATTGTTGTTTTTATTGGTTTTTTTATCGATATACTGTTATTATTAGAACTGCTTACACTGAGGGGGGGGCCCTAAATTTTGATGTATGGATGTACAATGACGAATAAAGTATTCATTCATTCATTCATTTATATAATGTAAATAATAAGTGGCAGAGGTCTAGGTGCAGTGACAGAATCATTCAATTTAGTTTATGCAATTTATTTCCATCAATGTCCAAACTCCATAGGCTTTGAGTTGGATCCACAATGCTTTTTTGTAATTTTTTTTACTGTTATATCATTAATTTATTTTTGCTAATTAATTGATTTTGACTACGCCCATTGTGGGTGGTGCCACAGGAACGCACCTGTGTAGACAGGCAGGTGCGTGCCAAGAGAGTTTTTCAACCGTGTTGTGTCGTAACGTATCATGTCGTGTTTTATCTTGACTTGGCTGTATTTCTTGACATTATTTATTTGTTTTGGGTATCACACGTGTTCATCTTTTGATTCATGCAAAAACTGAGTACTGCTGCTCGGTAACTGAACGTTGAACTAAATGAAAATAAATGAAGGAATATTGCACAATTTTGTTGCACGCGTAAAAACGAATTCCACTCGGTCGCCCTGCTGTACAGCCTGAAGGCACAGGCTGTACACTTGTTTAGTTGCAGGATATTTATTAGAATATGACAGCATATTTGATTGATCACCTACCACGACACGGACCTCCCTCAGCACCAGCAAGATAAGCCTTGTGAAATGTGTAGTGAAATGAAAATGACGTGTGAAATTCCAACGACTTTGGATTGTACACCTCTGCTCCTCACCTCTGCAAGTAAATCTCGACTCAAGATCGTACAGCATTATTAAAAATATGAATATGTCCGCCATTCTTTGTTTCGTGGGCTTTGATTGATGCTGGTGGATCAGGTTGTTTCGTCACGAAAGTCAGGATTTGGGGTTCTGGGAAGGGGTTGAGGTACGGGTTGGGTTAGGATTAGGTTTAGGGTTGGGGTTAGGTTTAGGCTTACGGTGTGTTTACACCGGAATTGGTTGACGGTTGTCACGGGCGACGCAAATTTCGAAATATGCGCTTGTGCCAGCGGTGTTTCAATTTGAGTTGCTGAGTATTGGCAAAAATACTCTTAAAGGTAGTTTGGCACTCAGCAACTGCTGAATATAATGAAAACTGACGAAAAAGTAATTAAAGTAATCTGACAAAGTTACTTAAAAAATCTAACTTCTAAGAGGAGTCGTAGGTAATCTGTAGTTAGGTTACTTTTTGGAAGTAAATGTGGCAACACTGCCCACCCACTACTAAACGGAGGTTATCAGATGAAATACAACTGCTATCCATAACGATCCTCGGATCGGTGATTGGGGGCCGATCAGACATTTTTCCAAGGATCGGGACTTGTGATTTTGTCCCGATTGGGATAGGTAAATGAGTTGGGGAGCCAAATGACTGTTTATTTACTTTGACTATTATTGAAATTGACAATTGTGCCAAATAGTTTGGGTACTGCCAATTTTGCAGGATCAGAACTCTGTATCGGGACTCCGTTTCGGATCCACCGATCGTTAAAATCAAAGGATCGGGATCAGATCGGCAGCAAAAAAACGTGATCGGTGCACCCCTAGTAATGTATGTGATAGCAGAAATGCAGTCTGTTATGTCAACTGTGATTAATGTGTGAGAATGTGTTTGGCGTGTCTTCAGGGGAAGCAGCGCCTTGCAATCAGGCAACATGCCCGTACCTTCCCGTCCAGGGTTAGCAGGATGGAGTCACTCTTAATGTCCCTGTGCACCACGCCCTGGCTGTGGAGGTAGGACAGAGCCTGCAGTACAGCCTCACATACTGTGGCTATCTGCTCTTCATTTAACCTGGGACATAAAATGACACTTAGTTACAATTAGTCACTATAGACATAATGGAATTAAAAGCAACTCCTTCAGTACAGTGCACAATAGAATAAAGAAACATACAAAAAAATAAAGAACAAATCAATGAGTTTATTTAACTGGTGTATGTTTTACCCTCAAACGACGGCAACAAACAGGAATAGACCTGATTCACTGGTGCAGATAATATTAAATAAATGTTAAGTTTGTGTTTTTCTGATTTGCCTTCATTCTCCAATGCCGTCTGACTTTTACATATAGTATAATTTTCACACGACCTATATTCACGCCCAGAGTCGCCCAAAATTTGGAAATATAGACTTTGTGAATCAAATAAAACATGAAAAAGAACATCAAAACATAACAACAATAACACATGAAACGATATATTCATAATAATTATTACATGGTAAAGACAGATTTCACTATTTTCTGTATTTTTCTCTCAGCTCCAAAGCCCATGCAAGGAAAGTGATGCACAATCTTCATCATTAGATCATTAGATACTGTATTACACCAATAATGTAGGAATTTTATGGTTGTGATACTTTATAATGAGATGGTGTTGGGTGACAATGGTGGGTGATAAGCAAGTTCAGCAAGCACTCGCAGAGATGAAGAGGACTTCCCGTGTCAATCATTCTGCAGTCTTTTAGACAATTCTTGATGATGTCTATTCAGTGGGAGCCCATGCATTATTAAACATGGTGGGATGGGGTCCGCATTAGCCGAGTGGTTAATGAGTGGCCACTAACATAAAAGGGGTCGCGTTAGGTACGGTGTCCACCTAACGCGACCCCTTTTATGTTAGTGGCGCTGTCTACCGCAGCATCAGCAGTGTCGCGAGTTCGACTCCGCTCGTCGACCCCCGATCTCTTCAACCCAGTTTCCGACTAATCCTATCCAATAAAGATGAAAAAACGGCACTGACGTCGGAAAATAAATACTTAAAAAAAACAAACAAAAAAAAACATGGTGGGATCTTATGTTATGTGGGAATGTGCCCCACACACATCTCCATTGAATCCTGCGTCTTGGACTAACGAGTGAATGCAGCCATCCCATTGGTCCATAAGAACATGTGACCAAATCTGTAAGTAATTTGGTTTTGTATTCTGTCAGTATTCCAGACTAACTATGCAGAGCAATGAGTGAAGCAGAGAGGATAACGGGTGTAACATGCACATTTTAAAACTGTTCATTTTGTGCACAAAAATCCAACCACTTACTGCCTTACACATGCTGCGATACAGTCACCATAAGATGGACACCTTGAATTTTCAAGTCCTGTCAGCTGTAAATGAAGTCATTACCTGGGAATCTTAGCCACTGACAGAATCGTCGTGTTTTGCTCACCTGGTCTCATTAACTATGTTGGTGAGCGCTCCACCTTGAAGGTACTCCATCACCACCCACAACTCCTCCTCAACCAGCGCAGAGCGGAACATTTGGACTACGTTCTGGTGCCGGTAGTCTCGCATGATCACCACCTGGTGGACATGATATGCAAACATCACTTGCTAGACATGCAACTCCAAATTCATGAAAACCATTCCTACTTGTAAATGTGCTCATGTCAGTCATCCCTGTTAATATATATAGATATAATATATAGCTATATGGTTAGCTTGGAAATTGGGATGAAGAGTTGAGGGGAGACATTGAAGAAAAGCCGGAGAGGGGATAAGAACCCGTTGGTTAATTGATTTAAATATTATCATTAAATTGTTTTCTATTACTTTCTTGATACAGGTAATATGATGCAGTGCCATGCAAGGCAGGAGCTTTAACCTGCATAACTAAAAGACATTCTCAACAATGTGTCAACTTAAGAACAGCAGGAATTACATGAATCACTAAAAGTTTAGACCATTTTATTTTCTAAAGTATTTTTTCGGCGCAAGTGCCGCGTTTTATTCTTTATCGAGAGTTAGTAAGAGAATAAACATGGGCTACTGGGACGAATGGCCGCGAGGGAGGGGGGGGGCTTATAATATTAAATTTATAATAATAACTTTAATATTACACATTAAAAAAAATATACTATAAAAAATAAAAAGATATAATAAAAAGTGACACCGTTAGAATGAAGCTAGCTAACAAGTTATGAGAGCAGCATGGCATACAGTGCGGCTAGTGTGAAATGACAAACACGTACACTTACAAACACAAAATAGTGGACACACCGAGCCAACTTATTAGTGTTTCAGCACACAGACATTAGAAACAATAATGCAATAGTCACATTGTTCTTCTCAAACTAGTGAATGTAATTTGACTTGAGTTCATTAGATTTTAGACCTGCCGTGAAATGTGGGTGTCTTTAAGACATTTAAGAGCTAATATTTTTAATTACTGACTTTAAGACTTTTTAGACTCCCTGGGAATGGAGGATTTCTTTGTGTCAAACATATTGTAGTACACATTTTAATTGTTTGGTAAGAGAAGTAAATTAAGGAAACATTATCAGTTAGTTAAATGATCGAGAAAATATTGATTAATCACCTCTAAAGTAGTCAATTGTATGTCACTCACCTCATTAAAGAGCAGTTCTCTGCGCTGCTGTTTCCTCAGATCCATCATTTTGACGGCGACCTGCCGTCCTGTGAGACGTTCCCGGGCGATGCACACCACGCCCGTAGAGCCTTCTCCGATCTTCACAAAATTGTGCAGGGTGGTGCGCGGGTCGCCCGGATCCACCACCATCTGGAGGGCGGCACGGAACTGCTCGTGGGTCACCTTACCGCTGGCCTTAGGCGTGGGGGAAGGACTCGCAGGGGTGGGGTTGCTGGGTCGCCTACTGAGGCTCGCTGGCGGGGATTGTCTTCGGGCGGCGTCAGGGTTCGGTGAGTGTTGGGGAAGACGGCCAGGACCAGCGCGGGTAGGACTTGAGGGGATGGGACTGCTGGAGCCTCTTGGTGGAGGAATGGGTGATGACCTCCCGGGCCCAAACTGTAAGAAAACAATAATAGGCATTTTTTGACAAAAAAACAAAAAAAGCAGAGCTACGTCATAAGCGCGGACATCCAATTCCATCTTAACGCTAACTAAAAATAACAACTGCAACTAGAAGCACTCATTACAAACCTGTGCCATAGTGGTACAAAAAAAATAGTACTTTTAGTGCTAGCAGTATGTGTGGCAAGCCATTATCAATGCAAGTGCTCATAGAGTAGTAGCCTGGCGAGCCAGAACCAACGCATCATCCACGCATTGCACATCGCTAGACGTTCGTAATAGGAAGCTGACGCTGTTGGACCTAGCCGATCACTTGGATTTTTACATGCACTAACCAGGTATGGAACTTTCCATCCATCTATCTGTAGGTGTTGGTGATTAAGTATGATTGTGTTGCTTGGTGCAGGCAAGGGAGTCGCGGCCACGCGGCGTGACGCCTCTATGGAGTACAGGGATCGTTCACGTGTTAATAATTATGAAGTATGACTATTATGTTACTTAAAAGCTACAGAAATGCAACAACATTTAATCACATCTTTCTTTCGTCATTTCAACAACTCTGAAAAATGACATCCAGATCCGTGTTCAACTTCTTCAGTTATCCAGTGGACAAACCAACACAACCAAAAACATAACCTGCTCCGCCCGGCGCAGGTAATAACATAGGTAGGGCAAATGGGTGTCTCCTCTGCTTCAAATATGCAATTATCAAAATGTATTATTGCTGTCACAAAAATCATGGAAGAATACACAATCGCCCATGAAACAAAAAGCGACAAAGGGTGCACATTTTTCCACAAAGAATATGTACATATTGGGATATTGAATATTGGTTGAATAAACAATATTGTGCATCTCTAATCCACAACCTTCAGGAGGTGAAGATTTTATTTAACATTAATATATGAAAATTGTATAAAGGATATTAGCAAAAATCGCAGCTAAACCTTTAAACAACTTGAGGTCAGATGGAGCCCCAGCTTGCTGCATGGTAATAGCAGCACTATTAAAAGGACTTACACTGATATTATATGACGAGTGTGGCCTGCGGGCTCCGTCCTTGGACGTGTACAGGAGGTCTGGGAGAAGGTTCCCAGCTGGCTTGACTCTCCTATAGGGGGCCGAGGCTGCCTGGGGCCCCTGGGGGCCGTAGTGGCAGGACACGGGCCGCATGACGGGCCGGTGCTCCAGTCTGGTAGATGAGGGTGCAGTGGTGAGTGGGGGTCTCGATGGCTGGGTGCTGTGGGCAGAGGAGGGGAGTCAGTAGGTAATTTTCATTTTGAATTTATTTTGAATAGTAATCACGAAAAACAAATTATCCGGCTGCCATCGATTTTCAATGTCCTCAATTTGGGGTAATTTTTAGGCACTATTAAATGGCGCATATTTTCATCTGTTCCCGAACTATATCCCATGTGTGTGTATTGCTGTGTATGCACATATGGTGAATGAAGCTGATTCCGTGTCTGTCTCTTGTAAAAAGAGCTGCTCATAACCAGCCCTGGTCTATTCACAAGAAGTCAACCCTGGGGTATAATCAAGGACCCCGCACACCCCGGTCACCATCTTTTTCAACTCTTGCCCTCTGTGAGGCGCTACAGGCTGATAGGGGCACGGACTGAAAAACAGTTTCTACCCCAGAGCTGTGGCAGCTCTAAATACTGCACACAAGCAGATATAGCTGGCCATCACATGCCTGTTTGAACTTTAGAATATTCAAATCTTTGTATTGTTGGTATCACTGCTTTTATTGTTTTAGTTATTTTATTCATTCTATTATTGGTGTGTAAACACTGTTTTACAGGTACTGCTGCTTTTTAAAATGTCAATGACACAATGACAATAAATGGATTCTGAAAGCGGTCAGCTAACGGCAGTGCCAACACAAATAAATGTGAGCATTATATTAGGGTTGTGTATGTAGTGCAGAAGCGGAGGGACTGTTTACCAACTTACATATTTACATATATCATCATGTTAAATTTACGCTCACTTTTGAAACTCCACCAAATATGCTGTATATACTGAACATGTACTATTTCCACTTATAGCAGAACGTGGACCGACACGCGTTGTGAAACCAGAGGTCGCGAGCAGGTGTTCGCTATTTAGGGTTGGTAGGTCAAGTGCTGACCATTCCTGGATGGTGTTAGAACAATCAACTCGTTCCCGCATCACAGTCACAGGTTTGTTGGTCTGGGGTAATCAGGATTGAGGCTCGAACATGGGCGGAATTGACGCGCAAGTTCTGCCCACAGCCACAATCATGTAAAAATAATCATTGATGTTAGTATGTGCAATTTATTTCCATCGATGTCCAGAGTCCGGTGGCTTTGTATAATGGCAGGGTTTTTTGTATGCATGGAGGCTCTCTCTCTGGAAGATCTACTCACAGCCACTCACAGCAGCAGCAGCAGCAAAGAGCTGCAGCCAGCGGGGTAAGTCTTGTGAAATGCAAGAATTCCAGCGACCAGACCATGTCTGCTCCTCTTTTGAGCTAAATTCGGACTTGAATTCCACTACTTCAAAAACGTCTCCTGGATCACTGAGGGACTTCAGCGACATCTATCTGGATTGCTGGGATATCTGTGGAAACTAACAGAATAACGTTTGGTACTGGATTACCTGCCTCTACACCTGGTTCATATTGGACAGTGACAGATACTTGTGAGTTAGTGATGCTTGTATAGCCATCTTAGCGGAGATCAACGAATGCTGTTTTTGTTCGAGCAATACATTTTCCCCAAAAGAGCACAAATTAAGATTTGACACAGTGATCTTGACATAGAAATTGTTGTTGAGTAGCATTGTTACTGTACAAGAATGACACATTTATCTACACTAGACATTGTAATATTGCAGAGGTAGCCACCTTCCACTGTGGTGGAGACTTGCGGCTCTGTGGACTGGGGACGGCGTGTTTCTGTTGGTCCTGTTGGGACTCGGTGATCCTGTTGAGACGTACTCGATGTCCTGGGATGACCTCGCCCGTGGTAAAGAACCATTCCTATTGGTGGCTGGCTGGGGGCTACCACTTTCACTACGTACCTACAAGGTTACCAGAACAGGAATAGCAATTATTCAAAGTTGTCAAATTCGATGCAAGCTTTCTACCTAATGGTGGTGGCTTCAGCATTTCTTCAGAAGTCCTACAAATCACCAAATATGTCAAAATATGTCTTCTTTGAATGTAAATAGAAACAACCACAAGCAGTGCTTGATTTGCCAAGTGGGAGGTCCCGGAGCCCAGGTGACAAGTAGCACCGGGGTATTGGAGCTAGTAATTTTAACATACTGACTTTTGGACAGTATCAACTTTTACAGTATATAGTAGCTAGTATGATATGCACAATGCGTAACCACACAAGCGGACGTAGCGACTGTTTAGCTGCGGACGTAGTGGAGATGTGACGTAGCGCCCCATCCCCCACACACAAGTGAGGCTGTCAACATAGCAGCCACCAGGTGGCAACACAATGACACGATAACTTGTCAATACATGAAAATCGGAGGGGGCACACGGTGACCGAGTGGGTAGACAGCGCATAGAGGTCATAGGTCGCAGGTTCAAATCCCCTGTCCGGCTTTTCTGGAATGTCTCCCCCCGACTCTTCATCCCAGTTTCCGATTTAATCGTCACTGTCACTATCGCTCTCAATAAACAATGAAAAACGGCAGTTGCGCCCAAAAAAATAATTGGCTCACATTCGACATTGTTGCAATATCGAAGTTGGTCCTGACAGCTATATTTCCTGCTGCCCTCTCAATAAAGTCATTCATGCATTCACTCTAGGTGTTTCACTCTTTGTCCACCAACCTGCCGTATGCTGTCCTGCCAGGAGGTGGTGTTGTCTGTGCGTCGTGGCTCCTGACACAGTTCCATGTACTGGTACGACTCTTCTCCCTCCGGAACCTCCCCCAGTCGCCCCATCGACTGCGCTCGTTTGCGCGCCGATGGACTGCTGCGCCGCAGCGAGTTGGAGCTGGTGACCGACAGACGTGTCATCTCGGCGATGACGTTTGAAATGTAGTCGCCATGCCCGATAACACTCCCACGCACGATGCTCTGTGGGGCACAGGAAGAAGACAAGCGATAAAGGCGCATTCATACCCTATGTGTGGCCTATTACGGACGTAATCTGTCAGTACGTTCTATGCTTTGTCACCTTCTTTCCTCCGTGCGTATGTTATGTTAAAGTGTGCAATGACCAAAGATTTCCTCTAGTTGGCAGAATTGGCACCCACATAAAACCATTATAATTGTGTTGTTGCTTGCGCCGTGGGCATGCTTATATCTTTCTCTAATTGCGACCCATTTTCATTTCACAGCATCGCCGGACATTCCCAGAGCCTTCCCTAATTGTTTAAAAACCGTTTTGGACTTTTTCTTTCTCCCTATGACTGGGACTTGACGCATCATAAATATGTAGATAATTATGCACCAACTCCGCAAGTCTATCATTTTCTTCCGGTGTTATTTTGTGACTTGGTTGACATTTTGTAGAAAACAAACCTCAATATCGCCCCCCCACTTTTACTGATGGTATTGCTTTGTATTCATCCGTTCGTCCGTAATCGTAACCAGATCTGTGTCAAAATATGTGCAAAAGCAATGAATCATTTGCTCTGCAGCCCTTCACTTAAAGTCAGGGTGACATCCTGTGTATATGAAATTGTCAAAAATATGTTTTTCTTACAATAAAACCTTTTAAAACATGATTTTTCATGTCACCTCACCTAGACACAGTGCAATCCAGGCTTAGATGACGTTGTTCAGACTGCCAGTTCGATTTTAGTCATATGTCATACATTTTTCCCAGGACACTAAAGTTGTACTTTTTGTGCTTTTGTGTTCAAAGAGCAGGTCTAGGCACATGCAGGTTAAATGAACATGATGTCATTACTGTCCCTGAGAGAGGGTAAAACAAGTTGCAATGACAGACGTGTGTGTACTTAGGCTCCAATTGGACAATGACGCAATCCACCTCACCTGTGTTAGCCTGCCAAGTGACAATGCAAGCTGTTTTTAAATCCGTGCCAAATTACTACTATTGGAAATTTTCCTCAGTGACACTGACGCCGTGACATAGATGAATGACATTAAACAATTAGGAACGTGAAGCTCTAGAGGGTGCACAAAGACGTGCAATGCCACAAGCATCGACCATAGAAGCGTTCAAGGTTTTTGCAGGAGACACCAAGAGAAATTTTAAACCTTTTTAGACCATTATGAGCAAAATCTTAGACCAACTTCAAGACCCTCTACCCAAAAAAAGTACTAACTTTTGACTTCTGACTTTTGAGCCAATTCTGGAACTAACATTTGCCCATTTCGCAAACACACCCTGTTCACATTATCTGTATTTTTCCTTTAAAATTAAATTATTATTAAACGGAAACGATATTTATATTGCAAACTTGAGCCCATCAATTGCTGACACAAGATATGACTAGGATGTCTTGTGACCTGATGCACTGTCGTACACAAAGTTATAAAAACCTCGTAAGGTTATTGTTGTCCGGAGTCGTTATTGTAGCCTTTGCTGTCTGAGCTCGGTCCTGACATGCTGATGTCATTCTGCGGCATGTAGTCCCACATCAGATCACCCAGTGCCACGGTTGAGCTCACTAGCGTCTAGACTTATCCAGTGCGTGCGGATGCCAGTCCGCATTACAGTCAATGTACCAAACCTGTGTTCTACATTACAGTGGTTTCCGATTCTTGTATTGCAGGCTGGTCAAGGTCAGCCGCCTTGTTTGTCCAACCATTCGGGAATTGAAAAGGAAATTGGTTATCTGTGTGTTGTACAGTGCTGATGTCTCCTGGGTGATAAATTCACACATAGTATTCAGTCAGCTGTTGCCAGCTAACCCTTGGAGTCATTATTGTAGTTGTTAACCCTCCTCATCTCATCGACGGGTTGGCAGGCTACACTTTCAAAAAAATAAAAGTATTAGTCTTTTTATGTTTATAAGCGTGAAATTTATAAATGTTATGTTTATACATTTCTCTAGAGTACCTCTAGAGGGCGCTCGGAAGCTACGCTCTAACATACTGAAGCCATTTTCAAATCATCGTCCACGAATTGCACATCGCTAGACGCTGAATAGGGTCTGGTGCAGCTCATTGACCAAAACTGCGAAAAACGTTGAAAAAAACCATGTCAATCAAATGTTGTCATCCAGTCACCGTGCAGTAGGTGGGACAAACGGCATGGAGGCGTGACAAGTATTTAAATCAGGCAATCCAATCACAGCGCAGTAGGCGAGACGATCGAGGAGCTGGCTGACACTTGAGGAAGCGAAGACGAGGCTGACTGTCACGTCTATTGTTAATTTCCATTGCGAGCGACATCGCAGCGACATCGAACGAGATCAAGTGTATTATAGTCAATGCATGATAGGAATTATGTACGCGTGCGAGTGTGTGTTGAATTAAAGTGAGAGAGGTAACGGACTCTGGGAGAAGTAGCGCTGCAACTTCCACTTCGCCGTCACGTTCACCCCGCCGTCCCATGCATGCTAAGTACTGAATGAGATCAGACATGAAAAATGTCCAGTGCCATTCATTCTCGGGGTGAAAAAAAAACAAAATTTAAGAGCTATTAAAACATATTGACCATCAACCCGTGTTGTCGTTTTGTAAATTGATCTGCGATTACTGTGATATTTACGCTATAAAATGTATCGCATTATCATCGTTATTATTGCTGTATTTATTATTATTGACAAATAAAAAGAAATAAAGAGTGACGTATGGGAATCCCTGCAGCGTGTTGCCTCGGCACTTTGTCCGCCTCTCCGTCGCCAATTCCTATTTAAATGTACACGCCACTCGCGCGCGCGAGAGAGGTGGCTAGAGAAATAGACGCATATAGACACATACACACACATACACACACAATAGAGACGCAGTGACAAAAATTGTCGTGCACACACGTCTCTAAACA
>OMKY01010758.1:7330-29132 GCA_900302395.1 Bregmaceros cantori
TGAAAAAAAGTGCTGTTGGTAGTCACTTCTTCCCAAGAATGATTTCATTATTTTAATATTTTATTGTTTGGGTGGTATTGGGGTAGTAACTGAAGAGTTCAGATGCAAAAACCCCTTACTCCACTTGACCACTTTTTGAGAAAAAGGCAATTTTTTTATCAGGCCATTTTATTTAAGCAGATGAGAAGAGATATTTTAGACACTGCGGGGAGCGGGTTTTTATTTACTTTACTTACACTTTTTCACAAAAACATTTCATTTACATATTCTAGATTTAGACAAGATTCCGTCAGTTTCCACCTTACGGCCGTGGAAAAATGGTTTCAGTCCAATACTGGGCGTAGGTACTCGCTGATACCCCAAAAAAGGTGCCGATACCGAGTACGTCCGATACCGATATTGTTATCGGTGCAACACTAAAAGTAATTCTATTAATTGCATGCCCAAGATTAGTCTCCGTTCTTTCCTAAAAGCGGCACAGTTTGCAAAATGTCATAATGTATTTTTTATTTTTTTTTCAAAAATCAGAATCTGATCTGAAATTGAGGTTTCAGAGATAAAAATCTGGATTTTATTTCCCAGCAAAGATACTAGATACACCTTCAGACGGTTCACAGCCCCCCAGTGAAAACGTGTTATTCTTCCGCAAGCCCCCCCTCGGACAAGAATGGGGGCTTTAGATTGCACAATGATCTAGATCTGCAACCGATTAATCGATTATTGAAATAATCGTCAACTTATTTGATAATAGATTCATCGGCAGCAATTAACCGTTTCATGGTTTGGCCTATTGTTTACTCAAACGTGTTGAATATATGTTGTTCCCAATGCAATTTTTCCAGTGTCAAGTCTACTAATAAGGATCCAAAACAATAAAGACAACACATACAATTGCGTGAAAGTCTGATATGTTATAATTTAGCCTGTAAGAGTCGCAGCCCTACAATGATCCCTGATATTGTGTTGTCCAGACCCTTGCGCAGAGCTCTAGCAAGTGCATGCCGTGTCAGGCTAAATTCAAATGGATCGTGGAGGGGTTGATGACATAATGATAATAATTGACAACAACAAACAACAATTGAAATATAATAAAACGTGGAGATGAAGACAACTAACTAAAGAAACTATAATGAGTAAGCAGTCATGAAAAGGCGAGTTTTGAGGGAAGATTTGAACTGAGGGATGGAGTCAATATTGCGTAGTTCGGGTGGGAGTGAGTTCCAGAGTTTGGGAGCAGATTGGCTGAAAGCTCTGCTCCCCATGGTGGTGAGGCGGGGGAACACTAAGACGGACAGAGGAGGAGGATCTGAGGGAACGGGTGGAGGTGGCAATATGGAGAAGGTCAGAGGTATGGAGGAGCGCGGTTGTGGAGGGTTTTGAAGGTATGGAGGAGGATTCTGAAGATGATTCTGAAATGGACTAGGAAGCCAACATGTATTCTAATGTTGATTAATGTTTTATTCCCTGTCTGTCTTCATCTCACAGGATGAAAAGGACTTCAAGTCTGCTTAAGACGTCAGATGTAATCACCTAAATATGTTCTGATGCATGACATCAAACCTCATCTACTTGAACTTCAGTGCCAGACCTGGAGCCTGCCTCATTTACAAATGTACACAATAAGTAATTATTTGTATTTTGTTAATCACACATGTAAAATGTTTTCCCATCAAAAACAATTAAATTCAATACAACCCGGCATGTTGTTAATGTTTATATTGCCCATTCTGACAGAGTTTCAAATGATTTGTAATGGTTGACTACATTTAAGTGGTGTCCACACTAGAGTGAAAAACTTCTTTTCAGTGTCGTTTGCACGTATCATCCAGACTTCAATGACGTTTTTGGGCCCAAAACAGGGGAAAAAAGTAAAACACCTTCCAAAGTGAATCTGTTTCGTTTTCATAGCCGATTCGTTTTTTTCTACTGGTGTCTGGATGGGCCAGGTGTGAAAAACGCTAGAGAGAGGTGGGGCTGCGGGGTATGGGGAGTGGGGGCGTGTACCATATGCCCCTCAAACCATAACAAAAGCTGACGACCAGTTTCTCATACCACATTCATCTGAACTCCATAGGCATTCATTCAACAACTGCCACTTCATGGCGGACAAAATACTAAAAACCCTGGAAGAGAGAGTACAGAAAACGGCTAGAGAGCGAGAAATTAGACCGGGCAAATTCTCTGTTCTCTGGAGCGGCGTTGGCTTGTTTTTATGGCGGGCTTTCGCGTCAAAGGATGACAGCCGTGGGGGCGGGTGAGGGAGGGGGGGACTGCGCATGTCTCCTAGAATCATTTTCTCCAGCCCCTGTGTGTGGACGCAGATCTTAAAAATCTGTTTTAAAAACAAATTTAAAAAACGTTTTTGATTCCTTGTAGTATAAACAGGGCTTTAATCTTAACCCCCCAAAAAACGCAGCTCACGTGGGAATTTTTTTAGAAAATATAATATTCCTTTTGACGTCATCCAAAACTGTAAAGTAGGTCTGTCAAATTTGTCAATGATACAAGCACACAGACTATGGCAGACTATGTGTCCGAAATCGCTCCCTATCCCCCATATAGTGCACTATATGGGGTGCACGCCATTTTGTAGGGGGTGTCCAAATGTACCCTATATGGTGCACTGAAAGTATCCCACAATGCACCGCAAAAATTAGTGAGCATCGGTGTACCTCAGATGGAGCAATATAACCCATAATGCATTGCGAGATATATTAAAATGACCTAAACTCCCCCAAAAAATGGCGCGGCGGGCGTAAATAGCGACCGACCAGGG
Source organism: Bregmaceros cantori (assembly GCA_900302395.1). NCBI lineage: Eukaryota > Metazoa > Chordata > Actinopteri > Gadiformes > Bregmacerotidae > Bregmaceros > Bregmaceros cantori. The sequence goes on from OMKY01010758.1 coordinate 10,107, forward strand.
CAAATAGTTATAAAAGTACTTTTGACTTTTTCTGATGATTGTTGAATTTTATAATTATATTTTTTATAATTAATAGTCAATGAAACAATCCAGCCCACGAGAATGATTTGTGTACCTTTCTCTGAGCTGATTGTAGTCACCAGTGTTGTACCCGAACTTGTTGAAAGAACGATAGTTCAAGAACTCCTTCATATTTTAGGTGAACATGAACGAGACGTTAAATTATGCTTGATGAATGTTTAATTGTGAACAAACTGGGTTTTTTTTTGTGGTTACTGAATGGAGTTCAAAATTGGTTCAGATTTAAAATATTTAAATATTGTCTTTTGTTCTGCTTGTACACCGTCAATGATGTTGACAAATTATAGCTGACAGCAACGTGAAAAAAGAACGGAAAAATAACTTAAAAGTTTATTTTGGGGAACCACCTGTTCATAGTTCAAAATGATCACCTATGAACGATGAATGAACAAATTAATTTTACAAGGACTGAATTTGAATTTGAACTAGTTCATGTTGATAGTGAACTTGCCCAACACTGCTAGCAGGGCTCCGAACCGGTTCAATGAACGAAAGCGAAAACCAGGATCAAACAGAATTTGAACATAGGCCTGTCTGAACCATTCGGAACGGAACATTTTAAAATTCATTTTGTTTTCAAGCCCTGACTGGTAGTCGCGATGTAATTACCACATTTTAGCTTTGTCACAAGTTGATCTTTAGAGGAGCCAGCTCTCCTTTGACAAGACTATTAATCGACCATTAGGGGAGAGTGATCACATTTTGATGACACAGTATGATGCAGGATTTAATCCTTACATATTAGTTAACAGAGATGGCAAGTAACGAAGTACAAATACTTAAGTACTGTACTTAAGTAAAATGTTCAGGTATCTGTATTTTTTGAAGTACTTTTTTTCTGCGATTACTTTTTACTTGTACTGAGTACATTTTTAACAAAAATATCTGTACTTCTACTCCTTACTTTTACCAAAACTGGCTCGTTCCTTTTTTTTTGTGCATTGACGGATTAGGGTAACGTCTATAATATTAGTCACTAGGGGGCGATGATGCACCGAGTACAGTCCCAGTTATTAAGTTAATAAGTGGTTTTCATTTAGTCCCAACATATAAGCTAAATTAGCTTGGTTGTTAGTCATTTATTCAAACAATAATATTGTCAAACTAACATTGAAAACATACAATTTTATTTGTAGTACTTTGTACTTTATACTTTCAAAAATACTTTTGAGTACATTTCAGAGCCTATACTTTTTACTTTAAAAAATACTTTTTGAGTACGTTTCTGAGCCTGTACTTTTAACTCTACTCGAGTAGATATTTGGATCAGTACTTTGTAGTCGAACTGAAGTTGTTGTTTTTTTCACAAATGTATTTTACTCTTACTCAAGTAAGAAATCTGAGTAATATGTTTTAACTGTTAGCATCAGCCCTGCATGTGTTTGCACAGGCGACAAAAATGTAAACAGAAAAAAAAAAAAAACAAGACATCCAGACTTCCTTTTTTTGTCCAAGGCTCTGATAAAACACCATTTTGGCAGAGAATGAATCCAGCTTGAGTGAAATCAACTGTTTATAAATTTACTGTCAATTGAATCTAATGGAATTACACTAATGACACATGCTGCCATTTAATTGCAATTTAAATACATGCCCTTGTGATACAGTGCATGTTATGGAGATCAAAAACCTCCCCTACCGGCGTCTTACATAACACACTATACCTGAGTGTGGGCTTTAGAGATTAACGCACACAAACGCACACTCACACATCCACACACGGCTGCAGCAGGCTTGATGTCCACCAAATCCTATGAAGTAATGTTGTACCCTCTCTGTCTGCTCTTAACATGCGATTCTGGCATGTTAACTCTTTCAGTGCCATGGGAGATATGCCACTTATGCTCTGTATTGCCAGGCAAAATGGCTTATTTCATGTTTTTTCCGAGGCTCACAGAATAGTTTCTATGATGTGTACAAAGTTATACAATGGTTCATCTTGTAGATGAGAATCTATATTACAACCACCAAAAAAGAGAGTCTAGAATCTTCTATTCCGGAAATGTGATGCGGCCAATTTAGGGTACATGTGCCATTTTGGGTGTTGGAAATTTTGTTGGAAATTTTTGTTCCAAATTCTTCCCAACATCCCAAAATTCTATTATCACCTATTTCAGCATTGCCTTCAACGTATACAGGGTGATTATAAAATAGTGGGATGAAAAATTTGAGAAACCACCAGCAGGTAACCAATATCTGACACAAAAAGGTAATTTGACAGTTTTGGACCAAAACCACAGCTTACAATTGTATAAATATTTTTTGTTAGTAAGGTAACGGCATATAACGGCAAAAAATATTAGAGGAAAGGGTACCCCATGAACATATCACAGAACAGATTTATGTGTTACACACTAACAATTCGACTCAATTGACAATAAACATAAAACATGAAAAATATCCATAGAAAATGAACAGTATAACAGATTACAACAGAGAACAGCAATACCGTGTCACACCACGCTTTCCCTTCATGGAGCACACTGCATCTTGCTCCTCTTCCGCGCACTGACCTGTGTGGGACAAAGAAATATATATTATGGTCTATCGAACATGAATACAAAACTAAATTTCTACTACAAAATCAATGCGCATCCCGTGCCGATCTCTGGCAAAACATAGCGCGGGCAGCGAAACGCAGACGAATGCAAAAACATTTGAAAGTTTGAAATGCAATAAAATGCAATTGTGCCTACATGGAATTGCAGTGACGTCTTAGTGCTCCGGTGGTCAGCAGACACTGGTGCATGGCGTGCCCGATATAAAGACGCTATTTTCTTATCAATGCTTGCTGGATTGATTTTGGAGTTTGGTGATGGTGTGGGTTTATGGTGACTTTTGGGTAAGTTACCATTTTTTGTCAGAGCTTGACCTAGGTTATGAAACCGCAATAAAATGGAAATTCTTGTTTTTCTCGTTTTTGACAAATTAGGCCCATGTTAAAAAAAAACAAGACTTGTTATTGGCAGTAAAAGTGTTAAGTGTGTTTAACATCTAACCAAGAACATAACATGAAAAATAAAGCTGCAAGTAACTAACTATTTGAAACAGACTTATTTATTTAAGTTATTTATTCTGGAACAAACTTATTAAAAAGAGGTTATGCAGTAGTATTGATGTTCTTTTTTTTTTATCAATTATTTTTTTATATTGTAACATTTTCCTATTACAGAAATGAGTGGACCAATGGAGGTAGTGTAGGCACGAAACTACCAACAATAACAATGATTTATTTTCTTTTAGCGATTTATAGAGTATTGCATTTTTTGCCGATTCCATAAGTGATTAGTCATCAATTAATCATTTAATCGACTAATTGTTAACTTGTAGCCCTAATAAAATGTTTGAGATAGATGATTTCAACCAATCGCCAAGGGCAGCATGGTCGCACTCTGCTCTGTTTGTAGACTTGAGCTGTGGCGTAGCTTTCTAAAAAGGTCTGATTATCCTAATCTGATTAAGTGATTAGCGGCCACTTCACAGCTCTTAGTCTAGTGAATAACTCTGAGTCACCGGAAGTCAGGAAGTCGGGACAGCATCCAGAGCGCTTGCCTGGCACACGTTTTCATCTGCAATTTGCAACTTTCTTCTTGGATGTGTGAAGGCCTTTTGATGAGCAAAGTTCAAAGGCGTTATTTAAGTAAACCCCGACTTTAACGAGTCAGTCCTGATCTGTTCCTTAGAAACCTGCAAGACAAAATGTTGACTTGAAAAAACACCCATGCACCTCCTCCTCCCTCCTTATACTAGTCTGGAGTCTGGAGTACATACTTTGATACTCTCTTTATTCCCTCCCCTTTTTCTGTCTAAGCCTGCTTGTGTTCACACACACACACTCACACTCTATGTATCACTCTCCCTGTCTGTCAGTCTCTCTGTCTCTCTGTCTCTCTCTCTCTCTCTCTCTCTCTCTCTCTCTCTCTCTCTCTCCTTCTCTCTGGGGATCAGTAGTGGAGAAAGGAGGGGGCGGTAGGAGGTGTGCTCTCTGATGTTTGGTTGATGGCACTGTCCTTTACTGACCAGTACTACAAACGCACATGCATACAAGCACATACGCACAAACATAGATTGACACACAGCGCGCTGCATGCTTGGCTGTCCTCTGCCATTCACTGCCACGGTCACAGTAGTCCGTTAGTGGGTGCACCTGCTGTTCTCTTGGACTATTATTGTTGTTGCCACTCTAACCGGGCACCCGGCGCCTCGCCCGTCTCCGTGCCATGGCGCAGGGTGAAAGCTCTCGATTGCGGGGTAAGTGGCAGCTCTTGGCAGCGTTTAGTGTTCATCGTTGGTGGAGTCTGGAGTATTTTCTCCATTAAGTTAATTTTTCAACAACAAACTTTTGAGCATTGTGATTGTGAACCATGTTGATCTGTGTCTCGATGATGGCATCTTTGATAATTTTTCACACTAATCATGAATCATTTGAATGCCTCCATAAGACTGAAGACGCACATTAAGGCTTATATTGCATAAAGAATTTTGAAAATGCTAGAATTTTTTCATGAAATTTACCAACTTCTTAAACGGTTGAACTAAACAAGAACAATTTGAACATATCAAATTGTTAGCACGTTGATTTGAATAGATTTCATTTCATATTCATTTCAAAAGGCACCTGCCTAGTCTTGTGTGGCTGACAGTGTAATGTATTATTTATATAGTTTATTTGCTACCTTGATAATATTATTTGCCCAATAATTCATGTGTTCCAATATTGCTCTCTATTTCTCATAGCTTTGACATGTTGATGCAACTGTTATGCAATGCTTAGTTGTGGCTTAGTGATTAGCGGTCCATTCTTGGCCTCTCTCAACCTGCTTGTAACTGGTGTCAATGTTACGTTTTCCAGCGAGGCGATCCGAGGTCCTACCTTCTGGGATGGAGCCCATACATACAGTATATTGTTAAGACTCTGGTCGAGTCGATTCGATTAACTGATGATATGTAATACTTAACAAAAAATTAATCAAAGATTTGTTCAATACATTTGATGAAATATGCTGCACCAAGTAAGACGAATCTCTTCCTTCTGATCCATAATGTCCCAAAAGTCGTGAGGATTTAGGAATGAAAACTCAGTGATGTTAATGTTTTTACTAAGACGTGAGGGCTGTGTGTCATGGGGTCGTCATGTATGGCTGCAGTGGCGACTGTGTTGTGCTGAAACGCTCATTTTGGCTATCTGGGTGGCGACGGTGGCTCAACGAGCAATTTCACAGAACGAACACTTTTTTTTTTCTTTTCTTGAATTAAAACACCTTCAGAAATTGAGTAGGAGTTGTGCATTACGAAGGTTTGCAAAGCTTTCCAATAATAAAAGTACTTAAAGACAATTTACCATCAGTTTATATTTTCTAAAAATTATATATAGATATAGAGATAGAGATATAAAATAGGTTAAGGTGGCAGGCGTGTGGGTGACGGAGAGTTCTACGAAGAGGCACCATAACCTGGAGTACAGGCTCACTGTGTGTGTGCACACACACAATCGTCAACTGTTGAGATTAGAGAGTATAGGACGGCTTTATTATACCCCCAAAGGAACATGTGGGATGTAATTCTTACGGTTTTGCTTACACCGCGTCTGGCGTGGCAGATCCTTTTTATGTTAACTTTTAAACGGATGGATTTGTCCCAGATTCAGTGTGTCTATGCTCCTAGGGTTGGGTTCATGTACTGGTTTGGAGGCTAACGCTTACAAGTTGGCTGAATTCAAGATGGTCACATTTTTGTTTGATCCATAAATTCTGACAGTGGATAGATTTGTCCCACATTTCTTCAGTTTTGTTTTCGGATATCCTTTCTTATTTAAGGGACTTTTTGTTTAACACAGTAGTTCATTGTGTGAATCAAAGTACATGGAATGGTGAAAGCAGAGTTGAGCAGTGATAATGGACACAGAAAAACCCTCTCAATTGTCATCGGGCAAGTTATGATTGTCCATTGTTGTTTGGCCCCTAGAAGCAACTGATTAAATCTGCGGCTTGTTTTAATCATTTGGGCCTGAATGACTGAAAAACAAAACGACCCATTAATCAGATTCTCCCTTTTATTATATAGGCGACAATAAAATAAACAGCAATACAATTCAGTTGTCTAACGTTGTTTCATAATTGTGATTAATAATTATGATTATTTTTCCAAAACTTCTAGCACTAGCCCTAGGGTCGTCGTTGTTTGTTTGGCTCATTCTATTTTGGCAGCAAATTGCCAGTTGTGTCTGAGACGGTGCTTCCTCCAGGCTGAGCTTAAAGATGGAGCGACTGGAGTTTATTTGGAATGCAGCCTTTTTTTTTGTCATTGTCTTGCGGTGAGATTGTTTCTCTATGGAGTAACGTAGTTAAAAGTTGCTTTGTATGGAACAATTACAACGGCAGGCAATTAAATGTTGTTTCAAATAGATACATAAGTCATTAAAAAAAACCTATATACTGAGTTTTTTAAAACAAATGAGGACAAGTCAAAAAGTCCTTTTTACGTTGAAGTCCTTAAATTTGGGGATGATTGCCTTGGATGGTTTGAGCTCTCAGAATGGTTGTAGTTAATATTGCATCGGGCTGTGCAAAAAATCCTTTTGAAATCGGTTTATTTAGTTCGGAGCATTTTTGCAAAAGGGAAATCGTGAAATTGGATTTCCTGTTTAACATTGATAATGATTTTGCTGGTCTGGCTTCAAGTTATGTGGGTAAATAAAATGTATATAAATTGGTAATTGTATTAATCCTAAGCCAACGGGTGAGGTGTCTCTACTTAATTACAAAAATGGACACCATTTGCAAAGTTTGGAATATGGAACTTCTAGTTTTGATATATTGTGTCCTTTTTCTTTAAGAAATCGGAAACAAATTGAAAACCGAGATTTCAAAGATTTTATTTTTTGTCAAAATCGTACAGCCCTAATGTTACATTTAGATTTTTCCTTAAAAGCACAACTTCATTGTAAAGGTATCTGCTTTAGTCAAGGGGTTGATTTGTAGTTAAAATATTAGATTGTTGTGCAATTATTATACATTGAGAAAAAAAAATGATTTGCAGAGCGGTCAACTCATTACAAATTGCATCGAAAATTTCTGTGATTTTATGAATTGCTTAATCTTAAATTATGATTTATTAATTTCTAAAGATGAAATGCAATACATCAAATTAATGACATTGTACCAAAATGTGCTAAAAATACAAAAACATGTGTCCACATTTCAGAGATTTCATAATTTTGGCTTTATTATTTGTAGATGAGATCTTGCAAGATTTAATGTTCATTTTAGTTCAAAATGAGCAGTTGAGAAATTCATACTTGAGTGTATCTAAGGATTTTTGTCCAGGAATTACTGTACTAGACTTTTCTCGCTGTCAAAATCCACCTAGGAAAGAACACATTTCCTTTGAAATCAGAGCCTCTCAGTGAATATAAAGACTTCTGTGGAATATACTACATTATGGTGAAGTCCATTTATACAACCAGTTCCATGCAGGCCACGAGAAGTCACTTGTGCAACGCTATAATACACTCGCATTGGCAAGACATGATATGGTGATTCCTACAAATGATGGAGCGAGGAAAGATTTTAATTGTTTTTAAGCTTGTGCATTTTTGAATTCATGTATTTGAATTTGATCTCGCCTCCTTAATTGAATCGATGCCATTGTACAAGGTCATAAAAGTGATTAAAAATTCCTGTATCCTCTGTAAATAAAGAAGAGTTCCTTTGGCCAATAGCCATCTCCTGGTGAAAAAGTCATTGACGTGACCACTAAGTAATTTTGTTCAGACAAACCAACCAACAAACGTGTGTAACCGAGAACATAACCTCCTTGGCAGAGGTAATGATGATATAACTAGAGGTATGCAGTCTGGGCCGACTGCTAAAGGGATATCCCCCGAAACGCGATATAAAACATCTTCTGCTTTTTTGTTTGTTCAGGTCAAAATCATATTGAGTCATGCTTGCTGTGCTATCTTATGCTATCACAGTGGTAGTGACTGTGGTGTCATAAAAGATCTGCTACGAACGTGGAGCAGTAGCCAGGAGCCAGCAGCGGCCAACGAAAAACCATTACATCTCCGGTGCTCCAGTTTGGGGATATTGTGTGTGTGTGTGAGAGAGAAAGAAGATAGTGAAACGGAAGCTAATTAGATGTTCATCAAGCAGTGGTATTTGTAATCTAAAATATCCAACTCATAGTAAAATATAACAATAATATGTAATTTACTGCAGGCCCAAAGGCCATTGTTTATAAAAGCCAATATATTAGTAAGTGGTTATGAATGGGAATAGGTTATTTGTGAATGTAATGGTTATCGCTTTGGTGCGCTTGTGGGTGGAATGGGAGAGAACAGTTGTCCATACATACCTATGTTGCTTGTCTTGCATGAACTCTCTCTGGGCGCAGCTGTACTTTTTATTTTTATTTTTATTTTTTTTAAGCATAGCTTACAAACATTCAGTCTCCCTGTACATAGATCCTAGTTCCCTTAATTGCCTTGTTACACGTGCATTGTCGCTTGTCTGTGTCTATTGTCTAGCACCTGTACCAAGAAAAAATCCTAGTCTGTGATGTATCATTGACAATGGCAATAAACTTAATTCTGATTGATTCTTGGCCCTTTGAACCTAAGCGGTAGTGAAGATTGGAAAAAATGAGAAGTTGCTTTTATTTTAATTCAGTCTGTCAATTTAGTTTCACGTAGTTTGGCTACACAAAATGAGTTGCCTTAATCTTCTCTCATGTTTGGGGCCGTGGGGCTATGCTAACAAAGCAATATGGTGTACCAGAGTGAGTGCAGGCAAGACGAGTATGCATCGACTCGGCTAAGATCAGGGAAAATAATATTTCGGCCTGAGTTTTCTGATGTGGCGTTTTCCCTTAAGTGTGCTCTAATTTATGTAAGATATGGCTCCAATTCTTCCCAATACCCATAGCGAGAGGGCTGTTGTCTGTGGATCTTCCTCAGGAAGCTACAACCAACAGACCCCCCCCCCCACTCACCGAACACCTCCACTTTTCTCGTACCTGTTTTCTGGAGGTCATTAGTAGCTTAGCTTCCCACTAACTAGCTTTGACCTTTCTGCTCGGACACAGCATGTCTTCCCCATATTTGGCAGCATTTCCTCCGGGTTTTCCCGTGGGTCGTATCTTCTTTCCAGCGCTACAGTCATCCCGAGCTTGGGATGGGTTGCTGGCAATGAAAGAACCTGTCCCTGGATGGATCATGTATACAAATACTGTCCCACAGTCGGGCCTGTTATGCTTGATGTTGATTAGAGGTGGGTTAAATTTCCGATTCTTAGATTAATCGTGATTAATCAATTGAAACATCCCGAATCGATTATTCAAATATTCCAAGTAAAACGGAACGAATATTGCATTTAACGGACCGTACACACAGTGCACTCGGCTGCGTGGCTGTGCCGATATTTGCCATGAGCACACAGCGTGTGACGTTGGATTATGCGCAGTGAGCATAGGGGAAAGCTAACAGCTTTAGCATGGATGAGAAAACAAACCCATTTCGCTCGGCGACCCGCTCCTAAAATTATGAAAACGGTAATCGGGACGTGACCAAAGATTCCCACCCCTAATGTTGACTTCCTTTTTGAAGTGGCTTCGTTGGGTTTTTTGAATGTTCATTAATGTTTTCTTTTGCATGGATATGAATCCAAACATTCTATTCTGGTTGTAGGAAATGGTCCCAACGTGCTCTAGCCATGCTTTTAAGAACAAAAGGGTGGACATCGGATGCAAGAGGAGCAACATGACATTTTAAAATGGCCTTGCCCAGTTAGCTTGGATATATGTATGAAAGTAAATTGTTGTCTCGGGTCTCGGCACAGTTTTGATTTTCAAATGATCATGTGACAGGGTGCATAATGGGACTAAAACCATACTGATGCAAAGGATGTTTTAAATTTTTTAAATCAGATCTGTGCAGGTGTCTGCTCAAGATACTAACACACAAAAACAAATTATACATTAGTTATAAATGATCAGAATTGTCTTATATATCATCCCTATCCTACTGCCCTTTTATATCTGAATATTGAAGTAATTTGCGTTTAGCAAAACAAATAGATCTAGATGGAAGGATAGACTATTTTAATCATTGTTTGACAAGCCCCCTGGAATCACACACGTAAAAAACAAAAAAATCATTACAGAAAGGAAAAATTAAAAAAAAAACTTGATCAATGTCTCTATTTTGAAATCCAGGAGATTGGCATTAATACAATGAATTCTTAATGTAATATTTATTCTCACCCACCAAAGTTGTAACATCCAAAAAACCTAACTAGTTAAATCCCAAAAACAATGTTCTGTAATGATTCTGGTTGATATTAGATATTTATTAGATTTGACTATTGGTTTACAAAATAATTTTGATTTCAAATCGATTGCCATTACAGCCCTAGAGCTGTTTACATTTCACTCATCTGTGGCGAAAGGCAACATACTACTGGGCACGGCATGACGTAGGTCACACTCCACAGTCCCTTGCACGTCCAGAATTAGTAGCGGGAGTGCCAGATTTAACCGCTCTCCCTCAAAGAGGATTGGGCTTTGTTTAGACTCGGCTGGGCATTACTGAACACCATCATAACCCCACAGCATTAGCACCATGGCGGGCTACGGCCCGGCTCATGCCAAACTGTTAAATCACTGCTTTCATTCTTGTTTGGCTGGGCCATTATTGAGGAAATTGAGTCTGGGAAATGGTAAAAATATCTGTTTACTTCAGTGTCAAAGATGGCCTGTGGTATGCGGTTCTGTGCTGACATATTTTGAATTATAGCTGCTATTAACATTTTAATTTAATATTTGAACAGTCATTATTAAAAAGATGAGTCGACTAATTGGTTGAACATTTTTCCAAGTGAAAAACGGAGGTATGCCGTCGGTGAAGGGAATATCCCTAAAATGTGATGGAAGCAGCAGTAAAATCCAGACATGTTGTCCGGCTTTTTGTAGGCATTGTAACGTCATCTGGGCATGGTACAGGGCGTTTTGTCAGTGTCGAGGAATTTGCCTTTCCATGGCTGCACCCCACAAACGGCAAATGACCAATCCTGGCATAGCTAACGGATACTAAGCCCATGCAAGTCCATCACCCCCAATTTTTGTTCGCACCAGTTTAAATCCTAACAGACTAACAGTTCGATCACAACAATAGCACAGATGAAATAGTGAGTTAGTTCTCGATCTCGGGAGCATGATTTTTGGGGGAGGATCGTGACCAGCAACCTCTGAGACTGTACAGTGCACATGAATCGCATGATAAACCGAATACTCCTAATGTGCAAAATGTTCGCATCACCAATCCAATGTATCTGACTCCCTTATGTGCGATTATGCACATTTTTTACATTAATTTGTGCTGATTAGAAAGCATATCTAAAAACGTAATGGCTGCTAACAATATAAACTATTTCATATGTAATAAATAGTAATTATTTTTTTCTATGTCTTTATGCCTCAGCAATTGGCATGCTTTTTTTCCTCAATGTCTGTAGAACTTAACATTGAAAGAGTTAACACATTGCAGCAATTGTCTTAATACCATGATTTAATATCACCATTCAATTACAAATAACTTTTTACATAATATTTATCATAAGCGCATCGACCAGTAATTAAATATGGCATTTGAATAGATGCTAAAATGTTTCAAATTCAATATTGCAAACTTTTGCTGTTTCACCATCTCCATTATTACTAACATTTCCATTTTATTTTTTTTTTTGAATTGGCATACAAGAACCTACTCCTCTGTGCTAATTTACTATTCAGTATCCAAGAGAATGGGTGGGCCATGACATTGGGAATGGAGACTGGCATTGGGCGCAACATATATTTAACATGTTTGAGTGAAGGATGGCCCAAACAAGGAAACTATTGCTGTTGATTAATTGATTACTGAAATAATCGCTAACTCATTTGATAATCTGCTCATCATGGCTTAATCAATTAATTAATTTCAGCTCTAATGTACACTGCATAGTACACAAATATTTGTGAGTTCTGTTCCAAATGGAATGCTCCATACTGGGAATGGTGGTCGCACAATTTTGCATCATGCTGAAAAATGAAAATAAGCGCTGGTCTGTGACAGTTCAGCAGCTACAGATGGAAGCTTGTAGCAGTTCACATTTCTGGGCAAATTTTATACACTCGTGGGCACTCTGTGACATTCTATGACCAGCACATTCATGCCCATATTTGGACTGGTGTAACTGCCTTGGTGTCTCATTGTGATGTCATCTACACACACACCCCTCCGCTGTGTGCCAAGACACCGGAGTGTTCAGTGTTCATTCTCTTTCTACTTTGCTGCTTGAAGAATAAAGAGCTTCATGCTAGAGGCTGTGTTCCTCATTACACACCTACCTCTACAAGCTTAGATTTATACGGATGCTCCCTTCCCTTAGTCCAGTGAGTGTGTGAAAAGTGTCCATCGTTCCACTCCTCACGTTTTGAAGTGTACCACAGATGCCCTTCATTTAGCTACGTTTCACTTGGAACATGCCCATATTCACTGGGTCTGTAGTCGATTAGTCGATTAATCATGATTAATCGTGACTCATCGATTTATAGAATGAATTGGCAACAAATATAATAATCAACAATTGCCAAGAAATTGAATTGTTATTTCTGCGGGTTTATGCTGATTTTATCCCTATTGGTCCACACACATTTGATATTGAAATTAAATGAAATATGAAATGCTCGTAATTGATGAATATGAAGAAAAACACAATCTAATAACTTCATTCTAAATTTGTTGGTTAAGAAGAACCAAGTTTGACGATATTTGCAAATTGCAAGTCACCAATATTATACTTTTTTAATTGCTGTTGCATAGCATTAATATTGTGGGGATTTTATTTTTTATTATTTTTTTTAAAGGAAAAAACATCCAATCAATGAGACAACTAGTTGCCGATGATTGAAAGTGATTAATCGACTATTAAAATATCGCTAGTTGCAGCCCTACTATACACACTATAAACAAAGTATCCAAGGTGCAGAAGTGTGCAAACTGGAACTGACAAGCCATTCAATCAAGAGAATTGAAAAATGGCCCCTCACGCCCCTCAGACCACGGGTCGAGCAGCGCTGCTGTTTCTCATACCCTCTCCGGCTTTTCTGCAATGTTTCCCCCGGACTCTTCATCCCAGTTTCCGATTTAATCCCGTCACTATCTCTCTCAATAAAGAATGAAAAATGGCGCTTTCGCCCAAAAAAATCCTTTTTTTTTATTCTGACAAGCTCAATTAAGCGATGCCAGATTTTAAGAGATCGAACATTTTCAAATTTGATCCATGGTGGACATAATTGTCGTGGCCACGACATATGTCATGGCCATTATGACAAGAGCTTAACACTCACTCATTTTACATCAATCCAAATGATATGTTTTATCATGCCGTTTGTGACATGTATTCCATTTCATCACTTAATCCCTAACCACCATAACCACCACCACAAGCCCAGCTGTTCATGCCGGCATCCAGTGAAAAACGAGGCATTCCTGAGGCGATGGAAGCAATCTGAGGACATATTGACTTTTAGCCCTGATTACGGCTTAGCTCGGTGAGCACTCAACTCTGCCTCTTACTTAGCAAAGCTTCTTATTACTGACTTTCACCACAAACCTCAGATGTGATGGGTGTGAATTAGTGATACGCTGATGTTCCGGTGGTGGTGACTGCGATTTGCATGATTCATTTCTGAAGTAACAAAAATCAGCTTTCATGTAAAAGTTTTGAAACTTTTTCACCGACCAAAGGCTAAGTGATTTAGGATCTATCAGTACAACAAGGTTATCCTACAATAACGAGGTCTTGCCATCGCAAGACCTCGTTATAAAAGGAATCGGTGGCGCCATTTAGTTGTGTAAAACAAGGGAGGAACAGGGACCACGGTGTAAAACATGGGAGGAACAGGGAACACGGTGAACAGGTAACTACATAAACTGTTCACCACCCATTTGTCGCTTGGGGAAGATCGATCCACACATTTTTGGATCAATTTTGTTTTTTCAGTGTCAATCGATATCGGATCGTGGATCCTTTGCAATTGTTACCTGTGCCAGGGTGTGTGGGAGCAGGTTATGTTTTCAGTCGTGTTGGTTTGTCCCCTGGATAACTGAAAACGTTGGATGAAAACGTTGGATGAAATTTTGCAGAGTTGTTGGAAATGATGAAAGAAAGAGGCGATTCAATTTTGGTGTATTTCTGTTGCATATAAGTAAGTAATAATAGTCATACTTCATTATTATTAATGGGTGAACGATCCCTGTTCTCGTGACGTCACGCGTGGCCACGTCTCCCTATATATGCTATGCAACGTCTAGCGATGTGCGATGCATTGGTTCTGGCTCACCAAGCTACTACTCTATGAGCACTTGCCACACATACTGCAAGCACTAAAAGTACTTTTTTTTTTTTTTTTTATACCACTACGCCGCAGGTTTGCAATCTCCGAGTGCTTCTATTTTTGTTTTTTTGAACACAGCCCTATGGTTGTGTGCCAAGTGAATATTGGAGAGGTGTGCATGTTGCTGAAGGAGAGAGCTGAGCGTTTGATTTCCCTGGTTTTGTTAGCAACATAAGAGCAGCATGAAGCGGATGTTTACTTTGGAATTGCTGCGTGCGTGCGTGACCACATGTATCGCTGCAAGGACCACTTCACGCTTCGTACTTGCTGTTCCTGACCATATGGTTGTCTGATGTTTTGCATCAGACAACCATATAGTTGCGTCGATATTTCCTCCAGAACCACTAGATATGTCTAAGATTAATCGATACATTTTTAATAGATTTTCTTTTCTTGCCAAACAAAAATTTCTTCTACAATACAATTGCTGCATGTGTGCACACTGCACTAAGAATGTCTTCCTTCTGATCCATAATATCTCAATCTTCATGAGCGTTACAAAATAAGATAATAAGATAAGATGATAAGAGAAAATAAGACTAACCACTTTTAGCAACTTTTTTTTTTTTTTTGGCATAAGCGCCATTTTCCATCAAGCCCCACAGCAACACAAACTATACAACAAAGATAATAAGTAAGTTTGGGTGAAAAACATGTTATTAGTCAGCACAGAAGAGTAGGCTCGTAACGGCTAATACTTAAATGGAAATAATGGTTTGCAATCTGCTAGTGGAGATAGTAAGACGTCAAAGTAGATATTCGTAAGATTTCAGATGAGTAAACATTCCACTTTTACAGGACAATGTCATGATCATGGTACCACTCTTGGATACTGAACAGTGTTAAGCCCTTATCGCAACATAAGCAGTACAATAACGATAAAAAGTAAATTTAGGTGAAAAAACAAACATGTGATTTTCTAATTTCTAGCACTGAGGAGTAGGCTCTTCCATGCTAATACTAAAATGGAAATCTGCAATAAGTGGAGATGGTGAGATATCAAAAGGTGTGCAATATGTTTCCAAGTTGTTAATTGTTGCCATTGTAAAGAAAAAGTGAACTGATTCAATCATTTGTTAAAATGGCAGATTAATTGATGATAATGGGGGGGAAGTATGGATGACGGGATCGGGAAACCTCTAAATTGCAACATGTTTATTCAGGGCCGCTATCAAAAAGACAGGATAGCCTGTGGGCTCCTATTAATAACTTCTGTATATATATATATATATACATGTCACCCAGACCTGCTGGTAGATGATGTCACAATGAACAGCCACCAAGCCAGCCCACAATGACATACACTGCGGCCCATATTACATCACCTTAATACACATGGTCTTGTCTGTATGACTATGACGGCTCGATAATATAATATGTAGGGTCACTACACTATATGTATTTTTATAAAAAGTGTCAATTTCTTGCGGCACATCTCCCTTACATCTGTATTATATATCTATGAAAGACACTTTTTAGCTTCGTCAACTAAAGGGCAGTAACGGAAAATGGAAGTGGACCATAGATCATTGATAAAATTATATAGTCATCTAGGGCTGCAACTAACGATTGTTTTAGTAGTCGATTACTTGTCGATTATTAAAACGATTAATCGATTAATCGGTTGGATGTTTTTTCCTTTAAAGATACCCCAAATTCTTACAGCGAGCGACTATTACAAAAAATGAATCTTGTTCATTTGAAATCTTGTCAAATTTGGCTCTCTTTTTACCATCTAATGTGCAAAGATTAAGTTACATCCTCTGACAGTAAAGTTATTACATGTCATTTATACTGAAATATTTTCATGGTTTTCTCATATTCACATGTTTTTTAATCAATTATGTCCATTTTAATATTTCATATTTTCTGAAATTACGAATGATTATCAAATATGTGTGGATAAATGGGGGAAATATCAGCTCAAAACTGCTGTCAATAACAACAATTCAATTCTTTGCCGATTATCGATTATTAGATTAGTTGTCAATTAATTTTACAATTAATTTTACAATCGATTAGTTACCGATTTAATCGACTAATCGTTACAGCCCTATACTCATCATA
Organism: Bregmaceros cantori; assembly: GCA_900302395.1. Classification (NCBI taxonomy): domain Eukaryota; kingdom Metazoa; phylum Chordata; class Actinopteri; order Gadiformes; family Bregmacerotidae; genus Bregmaceros; species Bregmaceros cantori. The sequence goes on from OMKY01010758.1 coordinate 26,691, forward strand.
GATATCTCCACCGGGAAGCAACCGGTGGCTGCCAATGTATTCGCGCAGGCGCAGCAACACACCTTTTAAACGCACCTGTCGGCAGGGCCTAATCAGCCTGACCGAAGCCAGCAGTCACGTGGAAGTGCGAGCTCGAGCACACACACACACACACACACACACACACACACACACACACACACACACACACACACACACACACACACACACACTTTGTGTTACATATGTTGAATATCAGGTCAATAGACATTTGTTTGCAAAATATTTGTGTATTTTAGGTATGAGGTAATGGCTAGGTTTATTTATTGTTAGGTTCCAACAGTGATTGCCGGTTCTGTCTATGCTGATTGTATTTGGGGTCCAAAAATTAAAAAAAAGGAAATATATCCGAAGCGCCATGTCTTCATTAATCGCTTGATGCATTGTGGTCCACCGTTGATATGTGCACAGATGCCTGCAGGCGAGCGGAGATCATTTTTAATGCCTGTGATGTACAACACTGGCCAAAATGATATTTTGGTTTCGTAGTGCGAAACGTGAACCAATTTTTCATGTCCATGTTTTAATGGATACGACGCACATTTTTCCAACTATGATCAAAAGTCCGGTAAGCCACCAAATCGCCCAGAACGCAGGATCGTGAAACATTTGCAGATCCTTTTTTCATTTTGAAAAATACCGTGCTGTCAGGGGAAAAGCGATTCACAAATGTAACTTAATTGCGTGTAGGGTTTACTCTCATGGGAGCTGATTTATCTAATCATTAGGACCAATTACTTTATGATGCACAGAAACGGGCCGGGTTGACACACACACACGAATGTCGAATGCCACTTTGGCATGGCCCATGTGCTAGCCACGGCGTAACCTTTATATTTGATTCTATTTCTTTTCCTCTTCCCCCCTTTCTCGCACTCTTTTACATTTTGTGGAAATGGAACCACTCACTTTTATTGTGTTCTATATTCTCTCAATCCATTTGATTTTCTTTCAAGTCTGCTAACGTGCACAGAATAAAGTTTAGTCGTATCGCGCACACACACACACACACACACACACACACACACAGCTGCAGACGCACTCGCCGCCTGTAGCGTGAGGGGTGGAACCACTCACCGACGCGATGGCGCTATCGGGAAACCACTGTGAAACCATCGGCAAAGACGAATGCCGACAAGTCATGAAAAATATGTGGCTTGACAAAAAAACCCTAAATTAATCACACAGCCCCTTGTAGAAGTTGTTCATGAACATTTCAAACATTCTCTTTTGAAACTACAGCATTGTTATTTTTAATAATAACTAAAATAACAGACTAAAACTGCTCTGTGGATTGCCTGCTCGAGTGAACTTGGGTTGACTCAAAAAGAAAACGTCACTAAAACGTCACACTGAACCTTCCTTGCCTTCCAATGTTTGAGGATGAGCTTTTTGAACAGCCTACTTTTAATTTAGAAAAGGTTAAAAGTAAAGCACAGTGTGCAGCTTTACTGGTGTGAAGAGGAACACACCACGCTGTCGCTTGTCCATAAAGGATTGTGTGTCTTGCAGGGGCCGCAGGAAACCGAAATAGCACAATGCACAATGAATAATTAATTGGTGTTTATGCTGGACATTTTCAGCTCGTCCTCCCACGGTGGAGCACAATAAGACTGAGGAAGTGTCCTTGTGTCTTCTGTCTCCCGCAGGTGATGGCAATCCAAAGGAGAACAGCCCTTTCATCAACAGCACAGACCATGAACGGGCCAACAGCTATGACGGCAAGAACATGGCCCTGTTTGAGGTAAGGCCAAAGATGTAAACACTATTAGCATGGCCCCTCCTTGAGCCTCTCTGAACCCGTGCCAAGGACTCCAGCTTTATTGGTCCCCAGGGCCTGCATTTTGGAGCAGACAGCAGGGGGTTGCAAGAAAAGAAAAAAAAAAAAAGAACAAAGCAAAATTCCTGACATCCTGTAAAACTGAATTTCGTAAACATTTTCATTCTTCAGAATATTATCTATTTCTGAATATAATTCTTTATAGTTTTCATGGGATTGGTGATGCTTAGATCATTTTTTTCAATCACATGTCTGTTATTCAATCACAGCACAGTACGCGGGGCAAGTGACGGTAGGAAGCATCTCGTCCCGCAGAGAGCCCGCCTCAACGCGGCTCTGATTGGTCGCCAGAAACTGAACCGAGGATCTGATTTTTTATTTATTTGATTGATTCCAGACCCAAACATACGTTTTTTTTTTTTGTCATGCATGGGCGATTCATTTGGTTTGGCTTGGCAGGCAAGCCAAAGATAGTCTTTAGATCCCATATCGAGGGCTAGGCTCTAGTACATCTACCCTAACATCACAAATATCTGTTTAAGATGTGGACTTTCACCTGCTAATTTTACCCATGCAGTCATAACGGGCCAACTAGGGGGAGAGTTTTTCTAATATTTATCCAC
>OMKY01010816.1:1306-13383 GCA_900302395.1 Bregmaceros cantori
AGAATTAAAGACACTGACAACATCAATAAAACAAAGTATTAAAACATTAATAAAACAGTGAATGATCATGGTGGCAATGAATCACACGCGCACACACACACACACACACACACACAGATAAAATGTTTAATTTAGATTTTTCAAAATTTAATTTATAAGGGAGTGACATTTCTATTTTTGTAATCTGAGGACCCCTTCCCAGCTTCCAGTGAATACAGTCTAAATGATTCCTACCTTGACAATGTAGTTGGCTCCAGCTACCGTCTGTGTGACGTAAGTCTTAGCTACGAACAATTCAAACGTCCTCTCCGCCTTGGCCTCAGCTTCTGCCTTCAGCTGCAAAAAGCACACACAGAATAACACACACACGTATGAATACATGTTCTGTGGATCTGCTGCTGAACGTTCATTCCTGTGGGCAGCAACTCTAGTGAGAGTCTTATATCAAGCAGTAAGCCTATTGGTTTAGAAGAAAATGTGACCACTGGGTGAGTCATTCTGATTTCTATTTTGACTGTGTTTCATCAATATTTATACAAAATGGTGAAGGAGGCAAAGGGGGGGGGGCGATGTGTAACTGGTCACAGACCGACATCTAGTGGTCGGATTTTGAACTGGTGTGAGTTTTGTATGTTTTGTGTGCTCAGATGTCGGTCCAGTACCAGAGTTGACATGGGCAACAATAAGGCACCAGAAATGACCTTATTTTGGGTAGAGAAAACAACCCAAAATAACGATATATTTTAAAAAGAAGTAACTTATACATAATACATAACTAAAAATTAATAAATAAATAATACCCCAATAAAAGAAAGTAAATAAAAATGTGGAAAAATAAATAAAAATGTGCGTACCAAAACAAAACCTTTCTGCTGGTATGCATATGAGTAACTCATCAAAAAAAATTAATTGCACCCCTGTGATAAATGTTCATTTTCACCGGCGCAAGAGAGATAGGAACAAACTTGATGGCTCATGAAGGCAGGCTCCGTGTTTGGCCTCTGACACTAAAGCCACAACCTTAAACACAAACTTACTTTATCACAGAGCTGCTGGATCTCAGGAGTTGCATCTGTGGAATCACTCCATCCCCCACACACCATCTCCCCGTCGCCAAACGGAGGATCACCTCCACCCACTAGTTTCATCGGTGGGAATTCCCTGAACTGCTCCATTCCAAGGGCTCATTCGCTTACTACCTTCGTTGACGTGTGCTGTGCGAATAACTGAGCTTGAGAGCCCTATATTTGTACTCATTGTATCTGGGTGTGTCACACAAGACATCTCATGGGCGGGTTGGGGCAGAATCGAGGTTGAACGGTTTTGGCTTTCCACCTCAGATAACCCCAGAGATGAACAATGAGTCATTGAGTGAAGCTAGGTGACACCAGCATCAGTAATTACTTGGCCATTATTTCATCTGGAAGTAATATAGTTTCACAACCAATCAAAATTCTTTCTGTGAAGCGCCTCGTGGCAACTTTGGTTACGATTTGGCGCTGAGTTGAACAGAAACTCTGCTTTGCATTGCCTGTGCATCATCCTAGTTCCATTTCGGCAAACGAATGGAGTACATTTTAAATTGCAGCCCCTAGAGTGAAACTATAGTGCCATGATCTGCTGAAAGTCAACCTTACTTTATCACAGAGTTCCTGGATCTCCGGAGTGGCTTCGGCAGAATCACTCCATCCCCCGCACACCATCTCCCCGTCGCCAAACGGAGGATCACCTCCACCCACGAGTGTCATCGGTGGGAATTCCCTGAACTCCTCCAGGGAATTCTGCTCGGCAGGATCGCTCAAGTCCCCGCACACCATCTGCCCATCTCCGAACGGAGGCTCCGCTCCACCTCCACCCACAAGCTTCTGCACGGGGAAGGGATTGCCTCCACCCATAGCTTTCTCTCTAGTTGCCATTTTCAAGGCTCATTTGCTTGCTCGCTTCGACAAAAGTGTGCCGTGCCAATGACACTCTCTGAGCTTGGCAACCTGTTATTAGGCATCTTATAGGGGTGTGTCTGACGCGACATGACGAGACTCAACTGGCGTTGTTGGAATGTCAGAGTGGGGATGTAAAACAGGCTTGGATATTAACCTCAGGTCACCTCAAAAGCTGACGGGTCAAAGAGTTAGGTTATAGTACAAACTAGGGGTGTACCATTTTGCTTAACAATATATATTTTTTTAAATATTATAGCCTGGCTGCGATTCTATCTTGCAATGCAATTTGCAAGATAGATTTGCAATGAATTGCAGGGTCAGACCGGCAAGGAAGTGACATAGAGGCAGCATCATCATGGCAACAGAACGCCACTCCTGAAGAATCACAGAATTGGTGATCGAAACATTTTTTTAGGTCATTCCTGTTATTTAAAAATAATTTAACATTATGTTTTTAACCTGTTTGTGATGATAGTGATTTTTGTAACTATCAGGGCTCCAAACCGGTTCAAGGAAACGTAAACGAAAAAACATTTCTTCAACTGTTCCGGAACAGAAATGGAACATTATGAAATCCACAAAAACGGTTAAAAACGTTTTTTTTCTGTTCTCTATATATTTGAACATATGCTATGTTTGGGAGACCATTTCTGGTTGTGCATCCATCCAACTTTTACTGTCAGTCATCAAGCCCCATGCATCTGGGGCTCCATCTTGTGGACAGACGAGGAAGCGAATGTAATGGCGTTAATATAGTTACACTGAAGTTTGAAAGTCCAATAAATACATTTTGTATAAACTATATATAAACTTAACATTGCACAAGATAAGGAACTTTAAGAACAAACACAATGTTTGTGTTCCGAACCGGTTCAGGACCGACTATACAATCATCTTCTGGAACACAAACTGACGTTATCACAGAGTTGCTGGATCTCTGGAGTTGCTTCAGCAGATGCGCTCCAGCCACCAGCCACCAACAGCAGCACAGGATTGTCCTCTTTCTTCTTCGGGGGATCTCGCGGAGGCCGCATGCAGATGAAGGGCGGTTGTTCTCCGTCCTCATACGTTTGAATTTCTTGGCGTACGAGGTAAAGCTCATCAGCCTCCATTCTCAAGGGCTATGTTTGATGGTTTGCTTCAGCAAAAGTATGCTCTGCCAATGACACTCTCTGAACTTGACAGCCCTTCATTAGGCATCTTATATGGGTGTGTCTGGCGCGTCGTGACGAGATTAAAGTGGCGTTGCTGGAATGTCAGAGCGGGGATGTAAAACGAGCTTGGATTTTCACCTCAGCTGACGAGTCAAAGAGTAATGCTAGGGGACAGAACAGGCCAGGGCTCTACCCTTTTGCTTGAAAATATTATTTTTTAAAATATTATAGCCTGGTTGTGATTCTATCTTGCAAAGGCCCCCATAAGGGAAAAGGCAGGGTCAGACTGGCAAGGAAGTCATCATGCCAACAGGACGCCAAGCTTGTTTTTACAACTATACAATCATGTTCTGGAACACAAACTGAGTTGCTGGATCTCCGGAGAGGCTTTACAGATGGGCTCCAGCCCCCAGACACCATCTCAGGCTCATCTCCAGGATTGTCCTCTTTCTTCTTCAGAGCGTTCCAGGGAGGCAGCATGCATGGTTCTTCTTTGCCCTCATATTCTTTGCATTTCGTACAACGTTATCGTTGTGTACGAGGTTATACTGATCTGATCTGCCTGAAAACATACATTTTGACTAGTCCACTGTGAATTTGGTTTCTTTGGCCTGTTCTTAACCTGCTTTAATGATTATTGTGATTTTTTTTATAACTATGCCATGATCATTTAAGGGTAGGGAATCCTTACTACTCCTTTTGAACACTTCTGATTTCATTCATTTCCTGTTTTTAACTTGTATGTTTTATTTTTATTTATTTATTTATTCCTAAACATGTTCAAATTTGCGATGTCATTGGTAGAGCGGTTATGGACACAGCACCCAGCGCAGCCCCCGTTCATGTTAATGGCGCTGTGTCTACCATAGCGTCCGCAGTGCCGCGAGCTCTCCTCCCCTTGTTGGCTTGTCTGCGATGTCTACCTCCAATCTCTTGGACCCAGCTTCTGACTAATCCTATCCAATAAAGATGAAAAACGGCGCTGACGGCAGAAAACATAGCTTTAAAAAAAGAAGGTTAGGCAGAGCGCTGGAAAGCATGCATATGCCTCAATGGTGCGGTGAGTCGGTCTTCGAATCTCGGCCTGATGTATTTCCCGCATGCCTGCCCCCATCTTCACCTGTTTCCACTTACCCTAATAAATAAAGCTCAGAAAATACAGCCTGAATGGACTAAAAAAAACATTTTAAAAAAAGAAAGAAAGAAAGAAAACATGTTCAAAAAAAATTAATAAAAAGCATTCAATTATTCATCTTCAGGAACACAAACTCACTTTATCACAGAGTTGCTGGATTTCCGGAGAAGCTTCACCAGGTGCGCTCCAACCCCCAGGCATCATCTCGTCTTCAGGATTGTCCCCTTTCTTCTTCAGGACGCAGGGGAAACCTCCAGGATGGATGTCTTGACGCACCTGCATGGGGTTCAGGACGCAGGGAAGGGGTTCATTTTCTGAGCATTGAAGCGTGTAAGGGGCTCCCGGACAAACCTGGAGCACGGGATCCTCGCTTTGCAGGGAAAAGACGTGTCTTTTTTCGTCTGCCATTTTCAAGGGTTCGTTTGAGTGCTCGCTTTGACTGTGTCGTGTGCTTCTCCAACGAAACTCTCTATCCGAGACAGCCTTTTTATAATAGACATCACCATGGGTGGGTCTGCATGACAGGATGGGACTCGCCGGAATGTAGGGCAGGGACTTCAAACTATCTTGCATTCTAACCTTGTGTCACCTGAAAAGGCTAAGGAGTGAAAGTGTAACATTATATAGAATTTGATTATAGTGTGGATTGCCCTGATGTGGGCCATTTTTTGAAACTCCCTAATGTGGAGCAATCAGCTACCTAAGGTGGAACAGTAAAATGTAGTGCTGAACAGTATATAATAATACATGGATTTATAAAACGCCACCATTGGTGTGTGAATGTGTACATTATTTCAATTCTGTGCGACACATCAGTTCGGTCTGTTGGGACCAGGCATGACAGAGCACATATACACGGAGTTGTGAGTTCACTCCCACTCCCCGACAGCTTTGCTGCATGTCCTGTCTCCTTCCCGTGCTACATTTGCTGGTAATGGTCCGAATGGGCCTAAAAAAATACAAAATGAATATATATATATATATATATATATATATATATATATATGACAAAGTTCTGAATGTGAATACCATTGATGAGTGAATGAAACTGTGCTTCGAGATACAATTCTTTCCACAACACGCGCTTCTGCCCTCACATGGCACCGCGCGCGGTGCTCGAAGGCATGACAATTGACGCACCAGTGAGCGACATTGCACTTGGTGGGTGCACACCCTAAACATTATAGGGGTGCGGCACACGCCGTGACGCACAGCCGGTGTTGGAATTTTCCGGACGGGTCTGAACGGGACATTAATGTGACAGGTGTCGGTTTTATCCTCATCTCACCTGAAAGAGGTCATGTGTCAGGTAACACGTCAGTTAGCAGTTATTTATCAGTTATCTAACCTGCAGTTCAATAAAACTTTACAACCACTTGATCGTCAACAAGCCAGATGGACGCTGAAGGGAAAGTAGGTGTCGGCTAGCAAAGTATACGTGTGGTCTGGGCTTAATTTTAGGGAATATAATAAAAATGTATCTAGAACTCGATAATATGGCATTAACATTTGTAATACATGAATACATGAAACGTCTTCCAGTTTCATTTCTTTAAATATTCACTTACTGCACCCAGGTGGCGGAAGGCTCTATCATAGTAGATGGATATATCAACGTTCAGAAAGTACCCAGATTTCTTACTTGAGTAAAAAAAATAATAATAACTCGAGTAAGAAAACAAAGTACTGATCCAAACATCTACTTGAGTAAAGTAAAGAGTACAGGCTAAGAAACGTACTCAAAAAGTATTTTTGAAAGTATAAAGTACAACATTTTTTTCAAAGTGTTATTGTTTGAATAAATTACTAACAACCTAGCCTAATTTAGCTTATGTCTCGGGTCTCAATGTAGACCACTTATTAACTTAATATCCGAGACTGTACTCTGTGCATCAGCGCCCCCTACTGACTCATATTATACATGTTATCCTACCCTGTCAATGCGCAAAAAAAAAAGTCACGAGCCTGTTTTCGTAGAAGTACAGATTATTAAAAATTGTACTCAGTACAAGTAAAAAGTAATCACAGAAAAACGTATTTATAAAAGTACAGATAGCTGCACAATTTACTTGAGTACAGTACTTACAAGTATTTGTAGTTCATTACTTGCCATCTCTGCATATCAGAAAATATATCTATCAAGGAAAGCACACAAGGTTCCACGGATGGGGCTGGCCCTGTGGCGCAGTGAATTACACTGCTGCTGCTAAGCCAGCTGCACTCATAGTCTTGTGCTCGTTGTTTCATCACAGTAGGATTAGGGGCTAACCCCTAAGCCTAACCCCTACCCTAAACCTAGGCCCAACCCCTACCCTAACCCTACTGCTTTTTTAAACTTCTGTGACAAAACAATCAATCTTCTCTCCTTGTAACCAAGGCTATACATATACATATATTCTGCGGCAGGGATTATTTTAGTGTTAAACCTTAAAAAGAGTGCATTTAATATGACCATGTCAGTGCGAGCGAACTTAAAAAAAAAAAGTGTAAAAAACATAAAAACTCTAAAACACATCCATCATGTTCTCCACTCCAGACTGATGTCGCAAATTAAAGTTATTTTCCGCCGGATGGAATCGCCGCAGGTCGCTATCTCAGCGGTGAAAAAAACAAAAACAAAAAACCCCTCCATGCCCCCCACCTTTAATCCCCATCCGTCCACCCCCAAGATCTCATTCTCCCGATGTGAGATTGAAACAAGTTCCAAAAATAAAAAAGATAAAAACACAAGAGAAAGAGAGAAAGAGAGAGAGAGAGAGAGAGAGAGAGAGAGAGAGAGAGAGAGAGAGAGAGAGAGAGAAATAGTTTGCTGTCAACGAAGCTCACAGCTTCTCTGCCTTCAAGACAACATGATTAAGTGACGGAGAGATGTGCCCACCCCCCGGGGTTTAATTGCTCTTTAAGTGTGCGCCGTGACAGCGCGGATTACGTTTCATCTCTCCCTTCAATCATTTACTGTAAACTTCTCTCTCTACTTCTATCGCTTCAAATGCTGCATGTTTTCTTGTTGTTTTGTTGTTGTTTCTTCATTATTCATGTTATATTCATGCGTTACGACATGCAAAATGTAGACGATTTCCTCTGCACCGTGCTAGATTTGAGAGCGATGTGGGCGATAATTGGAGGAAAGCGCCACCGGGAATTCATACTCATGTGTTTTTCCCTGGTCTTAGCTGAGGAATCTGGCCACTGGGGGTGCAATGATTAATCGATGATTAATCGATTATGATATTAATCCGGAAAAAAATGCAATAATCGATCTCTCAAGGAATTTAATCACTGTTGTCAGGTTTTTTTCATCTATGTACATTTAATATTACCTGATAAATTCTGGAAATGCAAAATATGATTAATATTATTCAACATTATTAATTTAAAAAAATATGTGAAATATGAAGAAAATTATGAAAGTATTATGGTATTATTATGAGTTTGTGTCAGGGCGATTAACTCAATTGTTGTACATTTCGTTGCTAAAAGGAACCAAGATTGACTACATTTCAACTTGCCAAGATTGATTTCTGTGTCGCTGAGCATTTTTTTGAAGGAAACGTATGTAACAGATTAGTCAACTAATCATTTAAATGAACTAATCGACTATTGAAATAATCGTCAGCACTACTGGTCACTCTAACCGTGTTAAAGTGGTAGGGTGAAGCAAAAACCAAAACACATTTTGTCCAAAAACGCTCACTATTGCCTTTATAGTGCAGTATATGGGGCACGTGCCAATTTGTAGGGGTGTCCAAATTCTCCATATAGTGCACTCATAGTATCCCACAATGCACTGCGAAAAGTAGTGAGCATCGTTGTACCCTAGTCTAAGCAATATAACCCATACTGCATTGCAAGATGCTTTAAAATGTGTAGGAAGTAGGGGATAGGGAGCGAGTTCAGACATAGCCATTGTTATTTTTGTTTAAATAAAGAATATAATTATGCAACAATGGGTCTTCCCTGGTCAAAAAGACAAGGCCCGTTGCAAGGACTCCTCTTTGAATAGAGCAAGAAAGTGAGTGGCTTTATAGATAGATCAGGGCATTTAAATAATTGTATAAACATATATTTAATATAACATTTGAATAGGATTTTCCTGTTACCCCCTCAAATATGAACCCAGGGGAGCCACACTCACTGCTGCTCCATTATGACCCATAATATAGTTTTATTTCAACATCGTACGCCCGTATAGAGAGCATTTAGACCGTTGGCCATTATCGCCAGCCTCGAGTGTTGTGTTAATAGAAAAGGTCCTTAATGGATTTCTGTCTGATTCAATATTCAACGCCAGCGTGTGACCTTGGCTTCGGATGGACTCAGACGCACAGAAAGTCTCGACACCGACCAACGAACCAACCAAATATGAGCGCTCTCTGGCTTGACGTCAAGCCGACCTTTTGTCCGTTACATTTTAGGTCGGCTAGCCTTTATTCATAGTCTGTCAAACCACTTCTGGAGCTAATGGACATCCAAGGGCTGTGTCAAGAATATTTTAAAGTTAATTTAAAAGTAGGATCCAATGCGAGTGACAGCTTTGCTTGATGATGGGACGTTGCCAATATCCTGAAAGTGGAATCGAGGGGCAGCAATATGAACGTTCACATTTCTGAGATGAACTATGTATTGTATGTGGACTAAAGAAGAGAGCTGGAATGGCGGATGGTGGGGACAGGAAGAGTATTTTGTTCTTTCTTATTACTTATCTTCTTTCTTCTTTCAGATAAAGTTCGAATCCCAAAAACGCTTATTAGGTCAGGCTTAGGGGTCAGGGTTAGGGCAAGGATTTTGGTGGGACCATAACAAAATAACCAGATTTTTTTTATGGATTCGCACTTTACATCAAAGAAAATTATACGCCAAGGCGTGTAACCGTAGCGTTCTGGGGAGGGCAACAGGCTCATTGTTGGAGCTGTGAATAACGTTCTTATAAGGCCTCGGTTGCATGGGAGGGTGTTGATTTTTTATTTTTCCGTTATGTGAATATGAGCCAGAGGAGGGCAGTAATACGGCAAATGCCGTCCAAACTGCCGGAAAGAAGAAGAATGGATTAACTATTGCCGATTACATACCCTGTGTAACTTGTGAGTCCACCCAATTGCATTGCAATTTGTGATATCAACCCAAAAATAGAACGCTAACGCAGATGTATGAAGATGCTTCCCCTCACCGACATGTGCTGCAGGTCTGCCTTCCACATGCTCTCACTCTCCTTTCACATTAACTTTGTCAAGAAAATGAAAAAAAAAACCTGATAATAATAATAATAATTGATACGGCAGAGGCCTCATCCAAATGAAAATACTTGAAATACTTGAAAAACACTACTAAAATGAAATTTATTTTAGGGCGCAAACGTCGTTTTTCATTCTTTATCGAGAGATATAGTGACAGGATTAAATCAGAAACTGGGAGGAAGGGTTGGGCGGAGACGTTGCAGAAAAGCCAGACAAGGGATTTGAACCTGCAGCACTGCTCGACCTATGGTCCGGGGGACAGGCTCTCTAGCCACTCGGCCACCACGCCCCCCAGATTGATTTATTTTAAGATTCCCCCTGGTGCATCCAGCAAGGTCCCGTCTTATTCCCGCGTCCGTCAGGACTGTTGAAACACCAGGGAATTTGCACGGGCCGACGCATATTTCAATCAATACCCAAAAGGTTGCCACTAGAGCAATAAAAATGTCAAACTTACATTCTTGTTTGGCATCTCTATTTTCGCAAAAACCTTTTCTTTTTCAGTAATAAACTTTGTGTGTGTGTGAAACCAACCTATGTTCTGTTTCTGATTGCTAAACAATGGAACAAGGTAGAAGATACACTTTTTTTTTATCCTGATGAAAGGAGCAACTCCTATCTTTCATTTGGTATGTTTGTTGTTTAAATAGTCAGAACACATAATTTCAGTGACTTGTGAGCTCAAAAACTCTTTTTGCTCTGAAAATGCCTGGCAGTCAACAAGTTAATAAAAGTGCAATGTCTTACTCTTTTGATTAACCGACCATCTACGTCTGCAGACGCTCAACACAAGCTATGATTAAAAAAAAAACATTATTGATTTTCCTGAAGGGCGTGCTCCAACAGGGACCGGCGCTCATTAAGAAGACGGCGCTCGTGTGTGACCTGCGCCCCCCCCACCCGCGGCAGGAAGCGGAGGAGGTTGACTCCGTGGCATCTCCAGCGGAGGAGGCTGACTCCGTGGCATCTCCAGCGCCTGTTTGTTGTCTGCGAAACGATGTTAGTTTACAGCGTGTCCGTATGTCGGCACACGGGCAAGAACAAGTGCCTTAACAAGGACGAGTTCCGAAGATGTGACGAGTTGAAAGAGAAAAACTCAATTAGCGCAAAGGAAAACAGAGCAAGAGAGGAAGAACTGAAGAAAGATCTGACAGGAAAAAAAAAACAATGAAATAGTTTTGAGACTTTGAGTCTCAGAACTAAGGATGCACAACTTTTACCATGTAGAACTCTTCCCATACCCAACCCACCACTACCCTTGTCAGACGTGGCCTTTCTGTTGTTTGCTTCAAGATTAAATTTTAATTCGCCATATTGCATATACATGACAGCAGTGCACACACATGGAATTTTAGTGAGGCATGAAACAACTCTCTCAAGAACAACAGGTAATGAACCAGGTCAACACAAAAAAGAAAAGCAGCACGTTATAAAGTGGCATTGGCATAGAATCAGCACATGTCGACATATCAAGCAGGGCTAGCCCCTGCATTCAGTAGCATCACTGCACGTTGGATGAACTATTCAGTTCTGCTCAATAATAAAAATAATTACACACACACACACACACACACACTGTTGGGTATCCCTGGCACAGGTACTCGGCAGTAGTGAAAGGCCATAGTGTTGCTGTAGTGTTGTCTGGTGCAGTGTGAACACTGTAGATGAACGAGGGAATGGGCATTTATTCAACATTCTTCACAACTCCACAACCGTGCATAAGTGAGGGTGGGCAGGTGAGGGAAGTGTGGGCGGGTGAGGGAGGGGGACTGCGCATGCTCGTGCGTCTCCCAGAATCGTTTTCTCCTGGACAGATCCCCTGTGTGTGGACGCAGATCTTAAAAATATGTTTTAAAAAGGAATTAAAAAAAAAACATTTTTGATTCGTTGTAGTGTAAACAGGGCTTTAGTCTAGAGGTCTTAGTACGCAGGGCTCTGTAGCTGAAAGGGGGGGCGGAGGGTGGTCTACTGGGTGGGAGGGGTCCGCTACAATGTTTTTGGCCTGGTCCGCTACCCCATCACTACCATTGTCCATCGTGGTTTGTCTGTTGTTGATTTCACGCCCAACCGCTTTGTGTGAGGCGGCGTGGGGGGTGGCAAGAGAGTGGGGAAGCAGACCTGCAGCATACCTATACCTGAGACTGGAATCGATCACACAACAGCTGCGTGCGATGTGAGACTAAACCATAGGCACAAGACTGTATGGGGCTGGATGACTGGATGACTGTCCCACCCAGGAGATGCAGCCTGCAGGTGACCGCTCCCGGGCTGTGCCGCCCACGGACAACTGGATCGCAGCAAAAACATTCTGTACATGTTTATGAAGTGGTCTCCTGTGTATGGACGACTGAGGCCTAAACTAGAGGTTGCATGTTGGTTGCAGCATGCACCCAGTTGGTTCGCAGGGCTCGCTTCGTCTGTGTTAGCAAAGCATGACTGACGTTTGTCAGTCTGTGTGGGTTTGTGACTGTCTGTGTGTGTGTGTGTGTGTGAATGTAATGGCCTAATTTTATACCTATGTACCTGTGTGATGGATGTACAATTGTCAGATGTACAATTATGAACCCTTAGATGATAGGAGAACCATAGGAGGACTAATGTGCAAAAGTCAGTG
>OMKY01010824.1:1731-11956 GCA_900302395.1 Bregmaceros cantori
AGAGAGATAGAGAGAGACAGAGAGAGAGAGAGAGAGAGAGAGAGAGAGAGAGAGAGAGAGAGAGAGAGAGAGAGAGAGAGAGAGAGAGAGAGAGAGAGAGAGAGAGAGTGTGAGAGAGAGAGAGAGAGAGAGAGAGAGAGAGTGTGTGGGGGTGAGAGAGAGAGGGAGAGAGAGAGAGAGTGTGTGAGAGAGAGAGAGAGAGAGAGAGAGAGAGAGGGGGAGAGGGGGGGAGGGAGGGAGAGGAAGGGGGAGGGGGGGGGGGTGGGGGGGGGGGGGGGGGGGGGGGGGGGGGGGGGGGGGGATGCAGTGAGAGCTGACCGAGACGCGGCACATGCAAGTACCTGCGCTCAGACTGCCTCCTGTAGGCTTGGCGAAGCCCCCCGAGCCCACCCCGCCAAACCCTGTACCCCCAAAACCTGGGCAGGAGAGAGACAGGGCCGTTAACAAAGCAGCTTGTGCACTGGCAATACATTGTTGCAGACAGCAGCAATCCGTAATCTATGCTTGATTAGAAATGGGGCTTGTTTAATAGTCGTTAGCAGGGCTCCGAACCGGTTTAAAATTTTCAGGGAGCAGAAACGGAAACAAAAAAAGTTTCTTCAACTGTTCCGGAACAGAAACGGAACATTATAAAATCCACAAAACCGGTTAAAAACGTTTTATTTTTTGTTCTCCATATATTTTAACATAACTTATGTCTGGGGGACTATTTTGTGCAGTTGTGGAGCTCCATCTTGTGGACAGACGAGGAAGCTAATGTAGTGGCGTTTTAAACCCGGTTTCACATTAATACAGTTGCACTGAAGTTTGAATACTCCAGATATATTTTATATAAACTATATCTAAACTTAGCATTGCAAAATATCAAGGAACTTTAAGAACAAACAAAATCTTTACGTTCCGAACCGATTCAGGGCCGACATTTTGGAGGCGGAACGGTTCCGAGAATGAAAACGTTAAACATAGGCCTACCGTTCGGAACGGAACGTTTATAAAAAAACAAAACAAAACAAAAAACCCTTTTCAAGCCGTGGTTGTTAGTCACCGATTCTTGAAACGATAAGTTGACAGTTGTTTTTTTAAACAAGCAAGACAACTTGAAGTATAGT
Source organism: Bregmaceros cantori (assembly GCA_900302395.1). Taxonomy (NCBI): domain Eukaryota; kingdom Metazoa; phylum Chordata; class Actinopteri; order Gadiformes; family Bregmacerotidae; genus Bregmaceros; species Bregmaceros cantori. Next base: position 2,841 of record OMKY01010824.1, read on the forward strand.
CAAATATGTTTTTTCCCACCCAACAAATGAAGTAATTTACTCTGATGCATTTATAATTCTAATGAGTTTGAATCACTGATGCTTGGATTAACACCCTCCCCACATATGCTCCGGTCGTGGAGGAAGTTGATCAAATGTCTGTGTGAGAAGATAGCATCGTTTAATCCTAATCGTCCTTGACCCATTGGTTCTGCAAGAGCCATGTTGCTCCCCACACGCTTTTTTATTTATTTTTTTTAATTATCTGTCTATTGTTCTTAAGTCCATCTACCAGTCTGTCCCCCTCATTTGTTGTTCATCTCTCCCAATGCACTTTCCCCCTCCCAAATGTCAATGCCCATTCCTCCGTTACGGCAAGTTTTGACATTGACAACCTTTAAATTAGGGATTTTCTTTTCATTAGGTTCACAGTGGTCTGAGACGAGACTGTGGGAAAATATTACTTTGTAAATGTTTCTCTGGCCTTTCTGGTGTATAGTTCATAATCCATCCATTAGTGCAGATGCCTGGCAATACTGCTCAGAAATATAAAAGTGCATGATTTTCTTCAAACAAATCACTGCATCAAAATCTACTTTCTCTCGTACTCTTGTCAATAATTGCATTCATACTTGCCGACTTCAAGGCTTAACATTATGAAACATACATTCTTATTGGACACTGCCAGTAGCTTCCTTTTCTTTCATCATATATTAATAGAATAAAACATTTAATATAGTCTTTTACAACTGTAGTGTATGTATTTAAGCTCAATTCAAGGGGGTTCATGTGAATGTCAGATGAACTATTCTCAGCCATAAGACCTTGAAGAAATAGTAGTAAAATATTAAATGAAATGGTAGCAATTAATTGGGACTTCTGAGAGGAATGGGTTAATACCTCCGAGAGTGGAAGAGCCCAAGTTAGTACCGACTCCTGAGGCAAAGGGGTTTCCAAACCCTGCCCCCAAGGGTGCCTGGGTCCCTGAGTTGGAGAGAGACAGAGAGAGAACAACCGTGATTTAATTCTTCAATATTGTGCGGGAAGATATATAAATTCTATACTATTGGGCTGTGGAGTGTTTGACAGAATTATAAGACTTACCAAAGGCAAGAACATAACTAGAAGTATGCAGTCATTGCTGAGTGCATAAAGGGGTGTCCGCAAACGCGATAGACGCATCAATAAGTGTTATTACACCATTCAGCATTTTATGCTTTATATTAAATTATATGTGAAAAACTTGTGAAAACAAAGCTTAAGAAATTTGTGGCAAATACATCCATCCAATCAGAAGAAATCAAACAAAATTGTGGCCATGTTGAATTGTGTTGGCCTCCAAAACCCCATCTTTTTGTGAACCTACCCTAGAGTATTAACACACTGAACGTGAGACAAAATCAATCAATCCGTTCAAAAGTTATCACATTAACATGAAGGCTCTGCCGGGTCGGGAAAAAAACCCATTACATCCCCCACACTCAGTGTTTGGGGATATAGTTATTTGTCAAGGAAATTACAGTATAAATTTAAACCTTTCAGACACTTGCATACGTCCCACAGACAAACGCTTACCGTCAGAAATATGTAGAATGCAGAAATGTCTAATTACAATTTCTCCTAGAAAGTAGTGCAACTACTTACAACTTACTTACTAGAAGTAACTTCTACATTATCAGCTGGGCGGGGGGTAGTAGTGGGGGGTAGTAGTTATGGACCGCACCTAACGCGCCATCATTCATGTTAATGGAGCTGTGTCTACAGCAGCGTCCACGGTGCCACAAGTTCTCCTCCCCTTGTCTGCAATGCCTAACCCCAATCTCTTCAACAGTTTCCAACTAATGCTAGCGAACTTGGATATGGGGGCGCCTTGCTACATGGTAGAAACTCATCTTGCAGTCGAAGATAATTGCTTATTCTGCTATGCAAAACACCACCGGTGGCACACATGATAGAATCACATCGGGGATGTAATGATTTTGCGTGTGCCACAGCCCGCAACAGATCCAACTTTTGAACGCATCAATGGATTTGTCCCTGATTCTGTGTGTGCGCTGGGGTAGGTTCGTGAACCGATTAGATTTGGGAGACCCACACTTTCAAGATGGCTGAATTCAAGTCAAGATGGTTACATTTTATTCATCTAGTTCGATTCGGAATGAAGTATTGTGCTTGGAGGATTTTAAAGGGGAATATCAAAATCACATTTTCCGTCAACTTGAACGACTGTGGCTTGTCTCTAATGTGCAGATTTAGCATTTTATTGCAGTACAAAAATAATTTTGATTTGTCTTGTTTACTTCCAGGTTATAGAGGTGACAAAACATTTGTAAAATATAAAAATAAAAAAAATTGAATTGCTTAATTTTAAATTAGGACACAATTTGTAAAATAAAAAATCCCTAAAAAGTACAGCTTCTCGACATCAGTAGAGAATTTGGAATTGTGAGGGACAACAACACGGGGGTGGGGGGTCTCCCTTGAGAGCTGGTCCAGATTCTGTGAATGAAAAGCCGGTCCACATCAGATGGTCCATCTTCCAAAACGGAATTAGAAGAGGTCCTCAGGCTGGTGTTGCTCAAACGCCACAAGGCCCATTTAAACCACAGTGTCGCCTACGGATTCATTTTGTTCAAAATCAAACTGACAACAATTTCTGTATGCATGGATGAATGATTGTTTAAAAATTAAAATAAAGACTCGAGTGATACAGCTTTGAAAAAGTCAAACAAGTTAAATGTTAAACTAGGCAGCCGCATGGCCTCCAAAACTGCGGGACTTGCATCAACTTTTAATGGGATTTAAGTTCCTTCTTGTTCTTGTTTGTTTTCCAATCACAAAATAAGTAAAAATCTAAAATGTACAAATACATTACTTTGATCTTTTAGATAAACCCCCATTGATCTTTCTTTATACAGTATACAGACATAGAATTTCCCATCTTATCGACAAGATATCAAAAAAACATTTTTGTGTTGCCTAACTCCGTTTGCTAAAGGGATAGCCCCAAAACGCGATAGAAGCATCAATGAACCTCAAAAATATAGCCATGCTTTCTGTAGGAATTATGACGTCACAGTGTCCTTCAACAGTACAGGCCAGACTGGACCAATCTAAAATTCGGCCATCTTGAATTCAGCCATCTTGGAAGTGTTGCCCTACAGATTTTCATTGAGCCTACCCTAGAGCATTGACACATGGAATCTGGGACAAATCCAGCCATATTTTCAAGTTAATCGCCGAACACGAAGGATCTGCCGCGGCAGGCGCAGCCGAGCAAGGAAAGGCCATCACATCCCCTACACTCAGTGGCTGTGTCCGAAATCGCTCCCTAACCCCTATATAGTGCACTATAGGGGGTGCACGCCATTTTGTAGGGGTGTCCGAATTCTCCATGTACCCTATATAGTGCACTGAAAATATCCCACAATGCACCGCAAAAGTAGTGAGCATCGGATGTACCCTAGATCAAGCAATATAACCCATAATGCATTGCGAGACGTTTTTTTTTTTTAAATGGCACGGAGGGAGTAAATAGCGACTGACCACGGCAAATAGTTATAAATGTAAGTAGTTCTGACGATTCTGATGACTGTTGAATTTTATAATTCTATTTTTTATAATTCTATTTTATAATAATTTTGACGGCACCAACACTAGTGTCTGAAATCTCGGCCGTTGCTGTAGAGTGCACTATAAGTGCGTACACTATATGGGGGGTAGGAAGCAGGGGATAGGAAGCGATTTCGGACGCAGCCAGTGTCTCGAATACTGAAATATGTTCCCCGATTTATCAGTCGATACATACCCACCTTGCTTCCGTACCTGCACTCACTGTGCAGCATATCAGATTTAAATTGGACAAACTTAGTAGATTAGTTGCTCCTATATTTACCCGTTTGGGTCTATAGAAACGCTGCACATAGAGTATGAGCAGGCACGCAGGCAAGCGTGGTGTGTATATAGCCTGGCAAGAACCAACGAATCGTCCACACATCACACGCCACTACGACATGACCATCGCACTGCGTCACGTCGCGACCAATACGGGCTGACCAATCGAATTATTAGAATCTAGACGTGGACCGAGTTTGGGTTGGGCGCCACGAGACGTGGGCGGAGTCTGGTTGTCACGGCTCTATGCCGCTTGTCCCGCCTACTGCGCTGTGATTGGACACAACTTGACACTTTTTCTTTGACATGTCTTCCGACCCTGGTTTTACCAGACCCAATAATTGTTCTAATCGCGTGTGATGCGTGGACGATTCGTTGGTTCTGGCTCGCCAGCGTCTCTGTGTGTACTTGCAATGTCTTTTTTGTTGCTAGTTCGTTCACTCATTGAGCCTAGTTTGCAGCTGAACACCTGAATGACTAGGCAGGCTGTCAAACGAGAAGCCCCTTCAATCATATCTCATAATGGCTTAAAATCTGGTCTATACTTTGGAAAAATATATATATATATCATTAAGGAAAAAAAACAAGGACAAAAGGGTTTCTTCAATTAAAAATCAATTTATTGTCAGTTATAATGTGCAATTCCATTCACATTGGTTTAACAGAACTGCTTTGAAGGAAATAATGGCTACCAAGTAGGCCACTATTGCATTTTGACACAAGTCCCAAATACCTCCAAGACGTTGAGTGAAGGAACTAGCATTTTGCAACAAAAAAGAATGCATCATCAGTCCATCACACATAGTATCTCAGTAAAGCTTAATAAGAAGGCACACAATTGATCAGATTTTAAATATGTTGACAGTCATTGAATATTTAAGAATATACAAAAAAAAACAAAGTGTACATTCTAGATTAATTAAAATATAGATTTCACTGTCAAGCAAAGAGGATCACTGGACCATAACTTGCACCTGAATATCACCAAAGCACCTAAAAAAAACTTGCAACCAGAAGAGGGGAAAATGTACATGTGTAAATAATCCCAGATGCCTGAAAATGTATGGAAAATGTAGATTATTGTAAGGGAAAATATTGTACTAGTTGGTATTGAAAATATGAAACAGAAAAAAAAACTCCCACCTGTTGTCAACTCTAAAACATAACTTAATGATGGCGTTAAGGCTTGTTCGCAAAAACGGCAACAGTGTAAACATATAGCATTGCATCCAAAATAATGAACTTTTTGGAAGCTGGGCTGATCATAGCTGATGAAATTAAACTGAATTGGAAAGACCTTTTCAGGAGATGGAAATGTCATTTTTAGTTGCCCGCACACAATCAACTTGTGATTCCTCACGTTCAATGGAGGACGAGTCCCACACAGGGTGTTAACAAGGCATCATGGGGTAAAATGAAGATTCAACGTAAAGACGTACTTCAACCAAATAGTAAAAAGTAAACAAAGCATTTGGTCTCAGCCTAGACAAGTTGAAACTTTAAAATTTGTTTGAAATACTCAGGCTTAATTTGAAATCACTGTGTAAATGGCTGACCAACCTGGCAAACCAGAAAAAAAAAATCTACTCCTTTCTGCTGCCCGAGTTTAAGCCTCGATGGCTTAAAACTGGCTGAAGAGACGCGCAAGTGTCGCCAACAATGGCCATTAGTGTTTATTCATGCAATTTACTTCCATTGATGTCGGGACCCCGGGGGCTTCCTATTGTCGCAGCATATTTATTAGAATATGATGACATGTGCTGCCCAGTAGCTCAGTCGGTTAGGCAGTGCACTGGAAAGCACGCATATGCCTTAATTGTGCGGTCAGTGGTTCGAATCCCACCACCGGCGTATTTCCCGCATGTCTACCCCCCCCCCCCATCTTCACCTGTTTCCACTAACCCTAGTAAATAAAGCTTGGAAAAAAAACAGCCTGAATAGGCTGAAAAAAAAAAAAAAAAGAATATGATGACATCAGTGATCACCTACCGCGATACGGCACGGAGCTCTCTCACAGCACTAGTGAATAAGCCTTATGAAATGCAAAGACTCAGCTCCTCTAATGTCCTCCATTCATACTTGCTCTGTCCCGAAATCGCTCCCTATTCCCTAAATAGTGCACTATATGCGGAGCACGCCATTTTGTAGGGGAGTCCGAATACTCCATGTACCCTATATAGCGCACTCAAAAGTATCCCACAATGTACCGCGAAAGGTAGTGAGCATCAATGTACCCTAGACCCATAATGCATTGCGAGACACATTAAAAATGACCAAAACTACAAACACATGGGACAGCGGGAGTCAATAACAACCGACCACGGCAGATATTAATGTAGGTACTTTTTCTGACAATTGTTGAATTTTATGTTCTAATAATTTTGACGCGCCGACTCTAGTGTTCGAAATCTCGGCCGTTGAGTGCACTATAAGTGAGTGCACTATATTGGGAGTAGAGAGTGATTTCGGACACAACCATGGCCGAACTGATCCTGAGGCCGTTTAGCGGCACTCCGATGGGTGCATCAATTTGAGGCTGAAAATCTTATTTGTCAGATTACCCCAGACCGATACCGTTCCATTTGTTGTCTTGGCACTCAAGTTCAAATTAATAATATGCCAACATATAACGTGACGGAATTCAAGTCTTGAATAAAAGATACTAGTTAAAGTACCACATGTCAAGGCTACCGATAGAAAACGAAGGTCTATTGGTTATGAACATTTCCGCACCCTTTTAAAAAAAAGTTATCGGCCCAGAAATAATTCATAAAGGTTGGTCACTAAACTAGCGATATGAGCTGCAAATGATTGGCACTTCCATGCAAATACTAAAATTGAAATGTTATTGCACAATTTGCAATAAGAGATTGTGAGAAGTCAAAAATTTCGGGTTAATAAAAAAATCAACAAATTAATCATCAGTAAAAATGGATGATTAATCGATCAGTTGTAGCCCTAGTTATGAATATTGGCCTCTGCACATTGAGTAAACAGTTTAAGATGAAATTACTATGATGATATATACTTTGTAACAGGATTCTGAGGTTTATCCAAAAGTTGTTGCTAAATGATTATGGTATAGCCCAGTCACCAGTGGTTCTCAAACTTTTCATACCAAGTTCCACCTAACCAAACTTGAGTGGTCCAAGTACCACCATGATTATGAGATATAGATTAGATTAATTCAGACTACCATGTACATTTTACCCACCGCCGTGTGTGTGTGCGTGTGTAGTTTCCGTTCAGGTGGAATTCCATTTTCAGCGATAAAAGGCAGATAAGTTTATGTCCACAAGTTAAGTAGGCTGAACAAAACCTAGTCATACTTTCACCTTTTTACATTTAAAAGTACCAGTACTTGCATTGATTGACAAATTTCATGTTACACTTATTTCTTTTCCAACAAATTATATAAATTGTGATTCAGACATCAAAACATTTAATCAGCAAAGGTGTGTGAACATAAATTAATTTCTTGCATGTGCTAAAATATATTATATACTAATTATATTATCTGATGAGCACAACAATATCCAAACAATTTACTAATGAATTCCCAGCATAAATACATTTTTATTTACATTTTATACAGTTTTACATTGGATGTAATTTTAACAAATGCAATTTGCAAATAGTCATCTACTTATTTAATAACCTTTAAAAGATGAGGCGACATCATAAATCATGTTTTAAAAGGGTTTCTGTGTTCATAGTGGACATGGTGAGTCATACTAGTAGGCAATTTAAAACTATTCTGGTAGTTTTGTGACTGCTTTACAATATTTATATTATTCAAGTGGGCATTTTGAGGTCTTCCCAATACTCTGGTTCATTTTGAAATCCCTCTCGGCATGACGCCATGCCAGTCTTCTTCGTCTACAGTGCAGTATTAGCGTGGAACAGCTCAAACAGTGTCAACCGTCAACTAATGCCCAAAACCCGATAATATTGCATGTTGGGTGTATTTAAAATATCATACAATGTGGACATATTGCACGCACATTGTATGTGCACATTTTTGTCTTTGTGTGCAACTATCACACCGCCAAAAACATTGATGTTTGCGGCTTTCAAACAACATCGCACATGGAACGAATTGCACATTGCACGAGAGTCTGTGTCACACGCCTATGAAATAGATATGAGCATCGAGTTCCCACTCCGGTCCTTCCCACAAGTGTGCTCGCCCCGCCGGATCCCCTGAACGCTTGCTGCATCCCCTCCAAATCACCCGCTGAACAGACTCAATCGGACTTGGCATCCGTTGCACATAGCGAGTGCTGTCGGCTTGCTGGCTGGAGTGAGGTCCGCTGCATCGGCACCCGCGGCCGCTGAATACAGGCCATTATCTGACAAACTGGGTTCGCAATCCAGAATTTAAAGAGTGTTTGAAACAAGTGCAACACAAGACTCCAATGCTGTCTGTCTCCGGCGCTGGTGGTTGGACGTGGCAGTCGGCGGACTTCACATTCAAGCAACTGCTTCAATTTAATAATTGCAGTTTCAGCGTAATAAGTTTGGCCGTAAACGCGGCCATTACAAATTGTTGGGACACTTTCAAATTTTCAACCTAAACTTTAACTTTAAGAAAATAGATCCGAGCCCAGAAACTGATCATCTGCTGAGGTGACCACACGCTGTGGCAGCCAACAGGTGAAGTGGACCGACGTGGACATCGGAGAGACGAGCACACAAGCACGTCGCATCCGCGAACGTGGTGTAGTTCTGTTTGTAGTCGTACCTACTGGTGGCATTTAGGAGCGCAGAGTGCCACAGCGTCATTTCTGGAAGAGCAAAGTGGAGGATTTTGCGACTTGAAAAAGTCTTAACTGCACCAACAGTGCACCGAGATATATTTCACCAACAAACCGAGTGGAAAGGTCAAAGGTGCCGTGACGTCGCACAACAGGATTGGCGGTGGTGAAGTGCGCCGTCAGTGATCCGTTTACGATCTTTCATCCTTTTTTTTGTTCAAGGTCAAGTTTAGCTGCAAGATAGCGTCATGCTTTCAGAAGGCTACAGTTGTGATGGATGAAGTAACCGCGACTTGAAATATAGAAGGTTCTCACATTCAACATATTTTATTATGGGTTGTCACGTTTGCAGTGGTAACCACAACATCTGTTTTCAGCACTACTAGCACTGAGGTATTGATACTTGTACCAGACCGATCTGTATGTATGTATGTGTATATATATATTATATATATATATATATATATATATATAAAATATACAGAT
>OMKY01010916.1:5215-16928 GCA_900302395.1 Bregmaceros cantori
CGGTACTTTTGCCATCTCCGGTGATCCCACATTAGTAGATGTATCGAGCTTCATACAGGACTTGTTGCATTGCTGTAGGCTGATGCAATGACACATGTGAGGTCACATGTGGCTGGCTGGCAGTCGTCATTGTGACACCACCTTCTGGAGGAGGTTCTGTGTCTTGGCTTTCTAAACAGTGGCCGTGTCCGAAATCGCCCCCTAACCCCCATATAGGGCACTATATGGGGCGCACCATATAGGGCACTGAAAGTATCCCACAATGTACCGCGAAATGTACTGAGCATCGGATGTTCCCTAGACGGAGAAATATAACCCATAATGCATTGCGAGACGCATTACACTAATTAAAACGTAGGAGAAGACGACGCGCGCTCCAAAACAAAAACAATGGAGGACGGCGTCAGGACGCAGCAGCAACTGACGGCGGCAAATAATTATAAATGTGAGAACAATTGTTTTCTGTGATAAAGTATACATTTATTATTAAAAAAAAGCATGCGAATGCTACGGCCAATGCCGACGGGCAATGACGTCACTATGCGACAGCGGTGACGTAAGTTAACAGTGCCGATTCTAGTGTCTGAATTCTCGTCGCTGAGATTGAGTGGACTATATAGTCAGTGCCCTATCTAGGGGCTAGGGGTTAGGGAGCGATTTCGGACACGGCCAGTGATCCCACGGGAGGTCTGTCTGTTTGTGAACCGGTCCTATGTGAATAAACATATCACATCGAGCACTTGGATGTCTCCCGTCGTGCCCGATTACCCCAGCCTCACGGCGGTTTCCCAACCTCCAAAAATAAAATAAAATGGAAAAAACAGCACTTACGGCAGGAAAAAAGAAAAAACGTAAAAAAAACCCAACTCACATACTGACGAAACGAGACGAGGAAAAGGCTAACACAAGCCAAAAAACATTGCATTAGAAAGTAATTTCAAATCGGCCATTTTAAACCACTGCAAAAAGAAATAACCACGTCATTAATCATCACCTCAAAGAACAGCAGATAGCAACGACGGATAAAAGAGGAAATAAGGATTAGGAAGCATGACAAGGCTGTTGATGGAGATATCAACAGAGCAGAGGGATCGTACACTCTCGCGCGCGCCTGGAGTTTGCGGGAACACCTGCCAGAACACGCCCACAAGGAAGTGATATAGCTACGGCGTCACCATGACAACTGGACGCCACTCCATGAAGAAGGTAGCAGCCTGCCACTGAAACCGTTGTAGTATTTAAAACCTTATTTCGATCATTAAAAAGAACAGTAGAATTTTAACTTACATACCAGATTTAAACAGGAAAATGTAATTTGCTGCTTCCATCTTCACCCCGTTAGGGTACATAGGGCTAAGCTATGCTAACATAGGGCTAAGCTATGCTAACAAAGTACCGCTATGTGAACAGTGAAGGCTATAGTGAGTACTGTATCGACTGCTAAGATCAAGGAAATACATTTTCAGGTTGAATTTTCAGTGGTGTTTTAATATCTCAGTAGAAAAAAATAAAAAGACACCGATTCATTTTAACTGCAAAGGTTGATAAACTCCCAGCATACATGAATCAGAATACTTAGGGCTGCAACTAATGATTACGCAACTGGCAATTAATCGGTTAATTTTTTTCCTTTAAAATTGGAACGATTATTAGCATTAATTATGATAACTTTTAAGAAACATTAAAAGTTGGCAATGTTAATATTACAAACTTTTTTGCCGTTTATCTACATTTTGTAGTAATAGCGTGAAAGAGCCTAGTCCTCCATGCTAAATTATAACATATTGGGCTTTCACGCAAGTACCTTGACACAAAGAATAGGCCAAACCATGAATCGATTAATCGGCAGTGATTAATCGATTATCAAAATTAGTTGGCGATTATTTCAATAATCGATTAATCGGTTGCAGCTCTACTTCATTGATCCCAATGTGCTGTCTTTGTCTGTCTGTAGGCCCCATTCTTGTCCCTTCTATGTTAGTCTTTTATGTGGCCTGGACTCCCTTGAAGAAGAGGTTTTATCGAGATAAAATGTGTGCGAGACCTTGGCCAGACTGGCGGTGAACAGCACACACTCAAACAGCTCTCCCATCCTCTGCAGGAACTCGTCCACATGCGGTCTCTTTAGGACGTACACCTGACAAGGAGAGACATCAAATCACTTTCCTCTTAAAAGGTAGGGCGACATGAAAAATCATGTTTTAAAATCTTTATTTGTTTATAATGGACGAGTTCGGGGGGTAGTTCCGGTCTCTGAACGCCATTTCCGGTGTCATTTACTTGCCGTGTATTTTTTTTTTCAACATGTCTTTTCGGTGGGAGCACACACCTACAGGGTTATTTAAAAATTGTGGTGGCAACTTGTGGTGTGCTATTCCTCACCCAAATGTTATCGTGCAGATCTGTGACCCACAAACGCATGATTTAATAATCAGTGCAGCCTGTTCCATTTTCTCATTCCTTTTGGAACGACTAGTAGAAGCAGCCAGCCTATTGGTCCAGAAGAACATGTGACCACTCGGTGAGTAACTTTAAGTTGGATTTTGACTGCATTTTATCAATATTCATGTAAAATGGTGAACAATGATAGGGAGGTGATGTGTAACTGGTCACAGACCAACATCTAGTGGTCGGATTTTGAACTGGTGTGTATTTCGTGTTTTTTGTGAGCCACCGCGGTCCACTACAACAAGATTAAATGGAACTCATACAGGCCAGAAATAGGCCATTTAAAACTATATTCTGGTTGCTTCACAATATTTGCTCAAAGTGGGCATTTTGAGGTCCTCCCAGATTTTCAGTTCGTTTTGGAATTGTGGAATTTGTGACGCAGCAAATTCCTCTACGTCTTTCTATTGCAAGAAATATTTAGTGTTTCGTCAAGTAAACACATGATCACCTTCTACAGTATCGGCGTGGAACTGCGTCAAACTTTTGTTAGTTTAGTTTATTATTTTTCTTAATTTTACCCCCAAACAAGACATTACAAATTGTTGGGAGATTTTCTCCTGTTCCAAATTATTTTTGTTGTTATTTATATGCAAAATATAATACATTTTACAATATCATACACACAGGATGTCACCCCAACTTTAAGTATAGACTGCAAGTCAAGGAACCCTGACACTTGCAACGCGACACACGAGTTGCGCGACGCCGTGCAGATGCGCAAGTGCGCGAGCCGGACAACAAGGATCCCCATCCGGGTTTGTGTTAATTCGGGTACGGATCGCCACACATTCGTTCACTAAGCGACGACACAAAATGACATGACTTACCATGATAATTGCGCGCATTGCGTGCCACAAAATCGTGCAAGTGTCAGGGCCCCTTCACACAGCTATAAGAAATGAGACGGTGACGTCATATGCTGCAAGAGTGTTCAGTGTTCAACATTGCACATTGCTCAGCAACATCACGGCACAGTGGAAGTGGGGGGGGGTCGAGCAGGGGCGTCCCACCCAAGGCAAGTAATCCTAAATAGGCCACCAAGAAACTCACAGCCTATCCTGGATTACTTGAACTGGGTCAAGAACCATGTCCGGGGTTCAAGAAGAACCTTGCGGCCGATTGAACTTGGTCATGATCTCTCTAGTGTTCAAGATCCACTTCAACACAACCTGCAGAGGAATCTACGTCGTATTAAGAGCAAAACATTACCCAGCATTGTTTAGCATTCAATTCAACATGATTTAATTCCAAGAGGTCTGCCAGCAACTACAGGTGTCCAACTATCAGAACCTCAATGGTGTGATATACAGTGTTTACCTGGTGTTTTGTGGTTACCCGGTGTACAGTGTAACCTGGTGTAGTGTGTTACCTGGTGTACAGTGCCATCAATCTCCACGGGTACGATGAAGTCTGCGTTACTGATGGGCTGAGAGACAAACGTTCAGTCCATGATTAATGGATAATGAGTTGAATTCACAATATTTACCATAATTACACAGTAATAATGATTTAACAATACTACCATTGTATCCATGATTAGCCTGATGAGCCAGAAACAACAAATTGTCCACGCATCGCACGAAAAAATCTATCAAATAAGGGTCAATCAAATCGTTTTATCCAATCACAGCGCAGTAGGTGGGACAAGCGGCGTGGAGGCGTGACATCCAAACTTCACGCACGCCTCGCATCGCCCATACTTAACTCTGCCCACGCCTCGCCTATACCAATTAGGGCAAACTCGATTGGCCAGCCCGTATACGGGTTTGAATTGGCATTATTTGCCCAGAACCGTGTACCGTCTAGCGGTGTGCGATGTGTGGACGATGCGTTGATTCTGGCTTGCCAGGCTAATCCATGATAGCCCTATGATAACTATGAACTATGAATGTCTATCTAGATCGTCTACCTTGAAGGAGCTGTGCACGAGTGTCTCATCCAGGTCGATAACCACACACTTCTTTCCGTAGTCCGAGCTGATGATCTCTGGAAGAAGATACTTGGCTGGGATCTAGATACAGAGGAACCAAGGGGATAGTCAATAGTGGAACAGAGGAAGAAATGGGATAGTCAATAGGGTTGTTCAACTCACATTAAAAGAGGCCTTCTACGCCCTCCTCAGACACTGGCTGTGTCCGAAAACCGCTACACCCCTACAAAATGGAGGGCATCCCATACAGGATCTCACAAAAGTGAGTACACCCCTCGCATTTCTGCAATGTGTAAAATGCTCGCAACAAAAGTGAGTACACCCCAAGTGAAAATGTCAAAATTGGACCCAATTATGTCAAAATTTTGTGTGGCCACCATTATTTTTCCACCACCAGCACAACCCTTTTAGGCATGGAGTTCACCAGAGCTTGTGAATGTTGGAGACCCCGCGCTCCTCCATCCTCCGTTTGAGGATGCCCCACAGATGTTCAATAGAGTTTAGGTCCGGGGACATGCTTGGCCAGTTCATCACCTTACCCCTCAGCTTCCTTAGGTAGGTGGTCGTGTTGGAGGTTTGTTTGGGGTCGTTATAGTGTTGGAATACTGCTCCGCAGCCCAGGTTACGGAGGGAGGGGATCACGCTCTGCACCAGTATTCCACGGTACATGTTGGCATTCATCGTTCCCTCAAACTCTAGTTCCCCAGTGCCAGCAGCACTCATACAGCCCCAGACCGTGACGCTCCCAACACCATGTTCAACTGAAGGCGAGACCCACTTGTCATTGTCCTCTTCACCTGGTTGCTGCCACACACGCTGGACACCACCTGAACCAAATAGGTTTATCCTCGTCTCATCAGATCACATCATCAGACATGGTTCCAGACTTCCAGTAACCTATAGTCTTACTCTGCTTCTCTGTCTTCAGAAAACCTTTTGGGAGCTTCCTTGTGCATCTTGTTCCCTGTGACGACATCCATGCAGACCAATGGAATGCAGTGGGCGGCCTATGTTCTGAGCACTGACAGACTGACCCGCACCCCTTCAACCTATGCAGCAATGCCGGCAGCACTCCTATGCCCGTTTTCCAAAGCCAATCTCGGCGTTACCCAATATGACGTTAAGCGTGTACACTCAACTTCTTTGGTGGACAATGGAGAGGCCCGTTTTGAATGGAACTCAACGTCTTAAACTGCTGTATGGTCTTAGCCACTGTGCTACAGCTCAGTTTCAGGGTGTTGGTAATCTTCTTGCAGCCTAGGCCATCGCTATGTAGAGCAATAATTTATTTATTTTATTTTTAGATCCTCAAGACTTCTTTGCCATGAGGTGCCATGTTGAACTTCCTGTGACCAGTAGGAGATGGAAAATACCTAATTTAATACACCTGCTCCCCAATCATACCTCGTTACACTAACTAGCGGCACTACACAGGGAGGAAAAATGCCCAATTTTGGCATAAATTTGAAAGTTGGGACTTGGGGTGTACTCATTTTGTTCACACATTTGTTGTTGTTGTACCCCATGTAGTGCACTCAAAGAATGCCACAATGCACCGCAAAAAGTAGTGCGCATCGATCTACCCTAGAGCAGGGGTTGTTAACCTTTTTCATCCCAAGGACCCCCTTCCCAGCCTAAAGCAACTTGCGGACCCCTAAGAGGAAAAACAAATTTTATATATATATATATATATATATATATATAAACATATATAAATATAACTGCAAGCAGTGATGCGGGGCCAAGCAGGGCAAATCTGTCAAAACGCTGTCCAGATATGAGCTACTGCTCAGAAGTTACATAGAGAAATGTAAATAAAACTTTGACCTGCTGGTGGAACTAGAGCTTTTGAGCTGGGGTCTTGCAATTTGCTGTGATGTGTTAATACATAGGCATGAAGGGGTGTGTACATTTGCAGAACATTCCGACAGGCTGCCGAGATATGACCCGACTTTCTGTTTAGCAAGGTTTACTCCAAATTTCACGGCTGAACGATTGAAGATATCAAAATTTGGTTCAAGAGTTTTGTGAGGCTCACTCCAGAGATATGATATACCAAGTTTCAGAGTAATTGTTCAAAATTTGAGAGTGGAGTAGCATTTTAAGTGATTTGCACAAAATTCCAAATGGCCGTGCATCCCTTCTGGGGGGATTGATATCATGTAGTGTCTTGAATTCGGCTTGATCTAAGGAATCCAGAGATACCAGGTTTTTGAAAACCGGCCAGACGGTTCTGAAGTTACAGGCAGAAACGTATGTGAAATTCTCTCCAAATTTGGCCCATTGGTGGCGTTATAGAGTTGGGGCTGGAGACCTGGAAATTGCAGTGGGCAATGCTGAGACTGACTAGAATGAGTGTGCCAATTTTCAGCATTTCCCTATATAGGGTTCTATGGGCTGCCATAGGAATCCAATAGGTGCCTTCGCAGCTTCAAAAAACAAAACAAATCTGTAACTGATTTGTTGGCTTGTCAGGCAAATGGCGGATGTGGTTTAGAACTTTAGATCACAGCGTCCTGTGGTCTGCTCCCCTCATCAACATTTCTACAAATGTCCACCCCCAATCTCTTCAGCCCCATTTGTGACTAAACCTGCGTTACTGAAATGTAACTTTTAGAGTCGTGCCTCCATTGTCTTGATTGGCTACAAGCTGTGACATCATCGGATGTCCTCTGCCATTGGCTATGAAATCAGTGATACTTCCTGAAACGTGTGCTCGGCATGTTCCCTGCTTTAGCTCGTAGCATAGCTTAGCTAGCAGCAGGGCTTGAAAACGGAATTATTTTTTAAACGTTCCGTTCCGAACGGTTCAGGCAGGCCTATGTTTAACATTTTTGTTCTCAGAACCGTTCCGCCAACAAAATATTGGTCCTGAACCGGTTCGGAAGGCAAAAATTCTGTTCGTTCTTAAAGTTCCTTATATTTTGCAATGTTACGTTTAGATATAGTTTACACAGAATATATTTGGTAGACTTCACTGCAACTGTATTGCATGAAAACCGGGTTTAAAACGCCATTATTCACTTCCGCGTTTGTCCACAAGATGGAGCCCCAGATGCATGGGGATTGTTGACTGACAGTAAAAGTGAACGGAAATAGTCTCCCATACATAGGATACGTTAAAATATATAGAGAACAGAAAAAAACGTTTTTAACCAGTTTTGTGGAGTTCATAGTGTCCCGATTCTGTTCCGGAACAGCTGAAAAAATGTTTTTGTTTCCGTTTCCGCTGTAAAATTCTGTTCATTTTCGGTTTTCGTTTCCGTTCCTAGAACCGATTCGAAGCCCTGGCTAGCCGAAACCCGGCTAATGTACAGTACAGCTTAATAAATGAACCCTCTAGACATATTCCAGTGTCAAGACTGGTCCTTTACTTTACCTTACCTAGGCTGCCGACTGTCAACTAAAAGTGAAAAAAAGAAATGCGGCAGGAAAAACCTGGAGTGAAAAACGTAAAAATAAAAGAGTGCAACATGCAGCAGGTGGATGGAGGCATGCAGCATGCAGAGAAAATGAAGATTAAAGTTGATACATACACTAGGGACAGGGATAACCTCCACTTGGTTACACTACGAAAAATAAACAACAAGGAGTCAAACACCATCGCACAAAAAAACACAATACACACAAATAGACACAGAAACACAGACAAACAAATCAATTAAAAAGGGAGTTTTGTCTAAACAGCAGGGCTTTGAACCAAATTTTTTTCCCCAAACAGTTTGATTAATTGAATGATTAATTTCGTTCCTGTCCCCACTGCTACAACGAGTTCGGGGGGTACTTACGGTCTCTGAACGTCACTTCCGGTGTCATTTACTTTAAAATGGATGGTGGTAACTTGCGGTGTGCTATTCCACACCCTAATGCTCTCATGTGGATCTGTGACCCACAAACGCATGATTAAATAATCAGTGCAACTTGTTCCATTTTCTCATTCCTTTTGGAACGACTAGTAGAAGTAGCGCAGCCTATTGCGATAGGATAGCCAGCCGTGCGATATGTGGACAATTAGTCGGTTCTGGCTTGCCAGGCTAGACCGAAGTGTGGCTTTTGAGACACATCAGCCGTTAAGACTGGCTGAAATGTGGGCACACTTGCATTCCGGACTACCTTGGGTGGAGTTCCGTTCTCCTCCAGCGGGGGTGGCAGAGAGCTGCTGGAGCTGTTGACGGCGGGAGCTTCAACATTGTAGTCTCGGAAACAGCAGAAGAAGGAGCGGAACAGGCCTCGCGTGGTCCTTTGTTTCTTTAAGCTGATGTTGGACTGAGATGCTGCGGAGACAAAGATTACAGATCAATCCTCTCTCTCTCTCTATGTTCTGCTCATCTTTTTATAGAGATGAGAATGCAATGTTGACATTAGAATCAGAGCCATATATCGGCCGATAAGAACATGAACGGCTCCGTGTGTGTCGAATCGAAGAGACAACGACATGCGGCATCTTTTTTAAGATGCGTGATGATATACGTGCAACCGATATATCGGTCGGACACTAATCCTGACCCGTACGAATCATGGTTCCCAGGCAGAATCGCCGTTTCATCACACCGTGACAACATCTAAAAGGAAAAGGTCAAAACCTTGAAGCTCTGCGACAAGCCGCAAACTTATCAGCGTACAGCCTCTTGTTGTGGTCACATGTTCACATCTTTTTTTATTGCCTTGTGGCTTGTTGTGGAGTCCCGTCTGAACACACAGCAAGACTTGGCTCAGATATCAGATCTATGCCGCAAACGTCTCCTTGGAACACACACTTCAATTAGTGTTCCTCTGGGCCCGAAGGAAGAGTAATTAGACCAACAACTTTAAATACATGGAGCATTTAAAAGGCTCAAAGCAGTAACATCAATCGTGTTCACAAGCATTTGGACTTCCAGACATTAAATGGTTCTCTAGTAGAACGCGGGCGGCGGGGTGCACTAGTCCCGCTCCGTTGTCAGCCCCACTGCCGCTACTATCTTAGGCGTGGATTAGGGCTGCATTAACAATTATTTTGATAATCGATTAACAGGCCATCTTAACTGACGATTAATCGGTTCATTTTTCATTTAAGTTCGGAACGATTATTAGCGTTCATTATTATTATTAGGGGTGCAACGGATCAAGAGACTCACGGTTCGGACCCCTCCTCGGATCAGAGGTCGCGGATTTCTTTTCGGATTATCGCAAAAAAAAGACAAAAAGTTTCTCTTTTGTTTATTAAAACAAAATATATGAAATACATTTCAAGAAGAAAGAGGGAGATATTTCGTCTTTTTAACATAGAAAAAACATGCAAGTAAACAGCTTGCCTCACTCATCTTCAATGAGACAGTGTCTGAGTGACATGACATAAAGTGCAATAATGCACATCCTCATCTTCCTACAACATGGAGAAGAAGTTAAAGTACAATAACGCCCATTTTCATTGCACATCTCTATGTGTAAATGTCCTATGGAGAGCACCGTCGCTATGGCTCCATCTGGCGGACAAAAAGAGCTACTGCACATGCCTTTTTATTTATTTTTTTTAATTATTGTGGTTAGCGGTACACGTGTGTGGACCACGGACCACACGTGATCCGAGCGGATGATCCGCGTGATCCGCGCAGCGGGTCCCCACGGGGTCACCAATACCATATATAACAATAATAATCTCCACAACACGCTTCATACCCTAACCCCTACCCTAGCTAGAGCTGTACAATAAATCGATTTGTAATCGAAATCGGATTTATTTGTTGCCGTCTCCGCGAGGGCGCGACGGTCTGCATGACTACCGACAGTGGGACGAACATAATCCGCGAGTGGCCCAACCTCCAGGGCCACAACGCCACTGGCGAGTACAACATTCGTCAACACGCATTTCAATTTTCAAATAAGCGCTAATCATGTTGAACGTGTTATGGAAAACGCATCGTTTTATTTTCTGCACTAAAAAAAAACATATCTTATAGTAATCAACTCATGGTGATGAAATCAATATAATCGATGAACGAAGTTGTAAAAACATTTCCTTTAAAAAACAATTTCTTTCTACAAAAAAAAAAAAAAAAATCACATTTCATTTTTTTTTTAATCCAGTATTACATGACGACATGCAGGTTCTTGAATTCAGTACTTGCTATTTTCACTTTAATCTGGCAAAATAAATGTAACTTTGTTGTTGTTAGAAATATTATAGTTATGCATAAAGAATATATTTAGACATTCTACTGGCTCGCCGACCACAGTTTGGAAACATCTCATATTGAGTAGTCCTCCCGTTATCAGAGTAAGCCTGGTTAGCTTCACTCCCTACATTCCAATGGCTAGCTAGCAGACACCTGCATCTTCACAATGGACAATGCTAGTTGCTGTGATGCTGTGATTGGCTAAAAGCCTGAGTTCATGTTTCTATATATCGAAGGGTTTTTGAATAAACTTCCAGAGCGTCCTGGACGCACCTCCAACATGTGTAGCGTCTTGACGTCTCTCCACTTGCCTTGGATCAGATTAGGTAGTTGGGCTATGTATACTGGGGAATACTAGCTCAACAACAATATTAATATTATTATTAATAGTTGTGATTATGCAATGTGATGCTTATATTGAAATATGATTTTTAAAAATGTATCGGTTAATATTGTATAATTATTATTTTCCAGAAAATGGTGTGAAAGATCCACGAGTGGACCGTGCTGTTGGAGTGAGCAAGAAGGTCGTCAGCTCCTTTTCCTTCAGCTGGAAGAGGAGGAGAGAGCTTGTTGCTGCCCAAACTGATCTCGGCCTGCCACTACATCAACTGATCACTGAGTCGCCTACTCGCTAGAGCCCTGCGCGGGACGGGATTTTCCCGTCCCGCGCCCGCCCGCTCCCTCAGTGTTCAGTCCCGCGCCCGCCCGCGTCCCGCAAAAAAAATTGTAATTTTAGTCCCGCTCCCGCCCGCAACTAAAATAGTTTGTCCCGTGCCCGCCCGCACATCCTGCAGGATTCCGAGTTCCGAGACGGAACGGGGTCGGCTTTTGGCAATAGGCGAACGTCGAAAGTCGGAACTTCCGTTAATACACCACTCTTTAGTTTAGACCAGCATTTACTTCTGAAGTATGGTATATTTTTCCACTAGATGAGCTCTGCTGAGTCTCCCGAGTCATGATCGGGAGAGCAGAGCCGAACACGGAAGAGCAGAACGGAATCTGATTTCTTTTTCCGCAACTTTATTTAAAATGTAAACAAACAATGCGACCAGGAAAGGTAGGCATTAGATCGGAATCGGATACAAACGCTATAAGTATCCGATCCAAATAGGTCGAAGAGAAGCCGCATGCCGGTGGAGACTCGCGGAGCTAAAATAGTTATATATAGTTATAG
>OMKY01010931.1:1047-13547 GCA_900302395.1 Bregmaceros cantori
GTATCGGGTCATGTGACCAGCGCCGACTTGAGCCGAAGCAAACCGCTTTTTTTTGACGTTATATTTTGATTTTGGGCGCTAGAGACGTTTTTCATTCTATATTGAGAGAGGTAGTGACAGGATTAAATTGGAAACTGGGATGAAGAGTCTGGGGAAGATATTGCGGAAAAGCCGGACAAGGGATTTGAACCTGCGGCACTGCTCAACCCATCGTCTTGGGGATGCGCTCTCTACCCGCTCGGCCACCGCGTGCCCCCACGGCAATCATTTTAACACTAAAAAAATCAGCACTGATATTTGAAGGTCCACGAAATATTCTCGGCAAATACTATCTGAACACAACAGCTTATAATGTAAAGTCTACTTCCTAGGAAAAATTGTAATTGTGATTTTCTACGAAGTTTTCAATATAAAAATATGTCTTTCGACACCTTCGGTGGTAAGTGTTGGTTTTCTGTAGGACGTCTGAAAGAGTTAATGTAAATGCATTATTACCTGCGCCGGGGGCATAGCCGCGAAGCAGGTTATGTTTTTTGCCGCATTGCTTTGTCCCCTCGATAATTCAAAAAGTTGTACACGGATCTGGATGCAATTTTGGTGCATTTCTCTAGCATATAAGTCACATAATCATACTTAATCACCAACTTTTTAGACAAGATCGTTGTGCAAGTATGTTATGACGTACAGTCCCATAAAAGAACTAAGAAGAGATAAACACTTATCCAGCCTGCAGAGACGCAGGTTGCCAGTGGAGCCCGGTGTGTTGGAGGTGGAGGTAGAGTTCTGCATGAGAAAGCAGGAACGAGTGGTTACTCCCAGCCAGGCGACAATAATAGTACGACTAGCAAATGACGATCTACAGGCACCATTTGGTTATTAAGTTTACAATAATTTAACACTCAAGGAAAAAAACATTTTTTCTAATGTCTCTAATCTCGACAACTACTGCAATAATCAATTAATCGACAAAGAATTGAATCATTGTTAGTCAGCAGTTTTTTTTCCTGAGACCACCACCATTGGTCTACACAAATTTGATATGACTTGATGATTTTTGCAAATCTAAAATATGATTAATATTATTCAACATTATTGAAAAAAAATAAAATCATCAAAATATTAGATTCATTTCTGTGTCTCTGTGAATATCTGATGGATTGGTTTAAGGAAGAAATATCTAACTGATTAATCAACTCATCGTTTCAATAATCGTCAACTAATGGACTATTAATATATAATCAATAATAATCGCAGCACTAAACACTACAAACCTTTGTTTTGGGCAAGTGCCCTCCAGTGTGATGGGATGACCAACAAGGCCAAACTGAACTCGAGTTTGCCCCCCTGTTGATTTGGAAAAGTGCAGGGCTATGGATGAAAACTAATATCAACCCATACGGACAATTTGATGTCTTGGACGACTTGGAAGAATAGCCTGCAGCTGTCTTAGCTTAGGTCAAATGTAGAAAGAGCGTGTGTTTGTCCCCACCCCGCTGTCCACTCCTCCCCCCGGGGAGTGATGAATTATACAAATTAAATTCTACATGCTGAGCTCTGTCCGATGGCTCCAGCTGCAATGTCAAGTTCATCGGCGGCGGGGTCCGATCGGGCGGCGGTGGGCTGTTCCACCGCCGCCACAATTGACAGGCAGGGATCAATAGCCGGAGGAAGACATCACGGCGGCGTTTCCGTGTAATTCATTGCATTGATCCGACTGATAAACGCCGTGTGGGCCAACGGTCACGTGACACGCTGACTGCACCATTGATGGCGTGCGCCTTGACACTGACATGAATTGGAACAGCTCAAACTGTGTAATGTGATGAAAAAAAAAAATAAATAACAGATGCACTGATGAGTCAATCATGGAATGGTATGGATTGATGTTGTAGACTAATGTATTAAATAATTAGTGGTTGCCGACACGCCCCTATAAAATGGAACCTTGAATGAAGCTTGGCCATTGGCTGAGCTTAGCTTGGTGGCTCAGTCGTTCTGAGGCTATTGTTGTAACCTGTCAATGAACATGTAGCAGAATCCCTTTGATGCAGAAGTCACATTAATAGAACTCCATTTTGCACCAAATGCTATGGTTCCTGGTGGTAGTTGTTAGAACTACCATAGCACATGCAATATGGAAGTATGGATGCATGTTAAAGGTGCATGCTTGGTGGACCTGTATACAATGCCTACTAGGCATGAAGCCCAAGGAGAGTGTTACTCTCACAAAACGCCAGAGATACTGGCATAATAATATGAATGGAGACTCACAATAATAATTTAGCCCTATACAGACAGACCGCATAAGCAACTTGGTGCGATCGGGCCGACCAGCTGATCTCATAAACATTTGTACAAGAGTATTAGTGACTCGGGATAGCCACAACTCGTCGCAGTGTTTTTAATCACTGATCAACCGGCCCTCCTCCAAACAATGGGAATTGGAGAAGAGACTATGTGAATTTTGAGTCGCACATCACGGTAGCTGCATAGATGTAAAAGCAAATGTACGAACAGGCAGGTGTGACAAGATTGTTTTTAGCGTTAACACCTGCCTGACGGCAGAAACCATAACCGCATGGTCGAGAGGCAGAGTAATTAACCATTAGATTAGACAAAGGAGAAAACTCAAGCTCTGGGTCCAGGATAATGCCAGCAGGCTGAATCGATCGAAGCCTGTTGTAGGTATAGAGGAAGCTACATTTGCCATTAGTTAGCATTAGCTCTTACTCGTAGCTTCCTGTCAGCCCTTCCTGGGACAGTAGCGCCCTTTATCGTAAATCCCAGGAAGTGGCGCCAAAGCGCCACGGGTAACTTCAAACAGAAGTCTTTGGAATTCATGCAATGGTTGTATTGATGTTTTGCTATGTAGAGTGTGTGCATATATAAAGTAAAAGTGTGTGTCTGACAAATATTCGAAGCTGAAACCTAAGGATCAAAAAGCAGTTCTCTTAACCGCTCGGCCACAGAGAAGTTACGTCTAATGGCAGGACTTACAAGATATTAAAGACACTCTAGATTGCCAGCGCTGCGGTGATTTTGCGGCGATCTTTATTCAATGATTAAAATTGATGGTGCGTTACAGCGCTGCTACCGAAAAATATGTGCGTTAATAAATTCATCTCTTGTTGGGCACTTGTTGATGTTGGGCACCCACGAGAATTCCAGAGGGTGCTCATTAATCTTTGTGGGTGCCCGAGCTCCGGAGCACCCCCGAAGTCGGTGCCTATAGTGGTAGTGACCATGATGTCATAAAGGATGTGCCGTGGACGCGGAGAGGCAACAAGCCACGGGGCCAACATGCTCCGGGTTTCGGGGATATAATAATACATACGAGTGTTTACTATTATATATATATATACTTTTGTTAAACGCTATTTCCTCTACCCCACTCCTTGATGTCTGATGTAACAAATCTGACGTTTTGTTGTTGTTGTTGTTCATGGCGTGCTAATGCTTTATTTTAATCAGGGCTCTGAACCAATATTTTTTCCCACACCCCTTCTGAACAGAAACAGAATGATAACGTTTCTGGTTCTGATTTCCACCAATAAATTTACTTTCCCAAAATATTGATCCCGGAAAGGTCAATTTTGTTCCTGCCAGCTGTTTAATAGCTATAGAGACTCGTTGCCCGCTGGAAACGCTTTACAGCCGACGTCTTGTTGCTTGTGGGGGGCGAACTGACGCGCTACAGAGACCCGCTGCTACCACTGCCACTGGTAGCGCTCTAGTATTTTATAAATACCAGAGAAAAATAAATGTTTTATTTTTGAAGTTATCCCAAAATGCACTCCTTTGAGGAACAAAATAGAACCAGTATTAACCAGGTACCACTATTTTTGAATAAGTGTCCCAGTTCCAGAACATTAAAAATGATAATGTTTCCGGTTTCGTTCCTGTTTCCTGGAAAATAAAACAAGTTCCCGGTTTTCGTTTTCGTTCCTTGCACTGGTTAAAAGCTCTAATTGTAACACATGCTGTACTTAAAAAAATTCTTTATTCATTCATTGATTTATATACGTACTGTATTTTTTCCTAGCGGTGAGCATGGTGAGCTCTACAAGAAGCATCCTACCTACTAACACAAGCAGCATCTATACTCCGTTGGAGATGGGCGTCGCCCCTCCCCCGTCTTTTCCGTCTGTGTCCGGGGGACCTTGCAGTGCGCCGTAATGAGTATGCACTCTGACAGCTGGGAGTGTTGTGTGCGTGTGTATGTGTATGTGTGTGTGTGTGTGTGTGTGTGTGTGTGCGTGTGCGTGTGTGTGATGTGGGAGTTATCAGCTGCAGGACAATTGAAGGGAGGTATGGGTGGGGTTGGGTGTGGAGGGGCAGAAGGCATGATTTGACTCTTTATGACTGAGACGCGCACACACACGCACACTCAAACACACACACACACACACACACACACACACGTGCATGTTATTCCTTTGTTTGGATCAAACACTGTCAGAAATATTGTGGAAATTGTTGTCCAGCTTTTTCTATTCAAAGGGCTCCTTCCAGCCAGTTCACAACGATATTCGCCGTCATGTCGTTCTCATTCTGAAATAAAGTATTGTGACATTGCTGAATCATGTAATTGTCGTTAGATAATCACAAGGTAACGCGATCGTTTAGTCAGATTTAACTCCTCAAGTGCGACATATAGCATATAGACATTTTTTGTTCTTTTCAAAAAACAGTGAAATGTCCATAGCAATACATTGACTACCAAATAGGAGACAGTTGAGCGTTGCATACTTACTGAAAAGGTGAAATACCACAATGAGTAAAAAATGTAAATAAAAAAATAAATAAATTCACCCACACAAGCTAGTCCATTAGCCTGATCCACCACATCGGTTTAGCTAACCTGAAATAAAAATGCCATGCGAAGAGGGTGTAGCAGACTCAGGACTCTCTGTGTAATGTGCTTTGTACTGCACTGCCTTAACAGACTGAGCTACAGCGGTGCACAGAACGTCTTTATTTTATTATTTTCACTGCACGAGCAGGATGGCATCTTCTTCAGTGACAAGTGCGCTGAGCAATCTGCGGACTGTACGCTCCCATAGCTGATCTAAAGAAACACGCACTAATGTTATTCTCAACATCTCAACATGACGTTGCATACAGTTAGATGACGTTGTTTCATAGCAAGCATTGGCCTCAGGCTCTGAATATAGCCCAGATCCCGCATTCAGCAGCCACGCTCCAGGAGTAGTACTGTTAAGGTTGATTTATGCTTCTGACGCATAGCCTCTGCAACCGTCATATGTGCGCGACCATGCCACCCAAGCAGAGGTTCTGCAAAATCCTGACTACGCATCAGACGGGTGCGAACCCGCGCAGAGCGGAAGTGCGCAGAGAACAAGCAGCTGTGATTGGTCCTGGGCATGCCTTTCCGGCTGTCTGTCTTGTCGTTTCGGTACCAGGGCAAGCCATTTTTAAAAAGCGAGGAGCAACTACACTACAATATAATAAATATAAATATATATAAATGGAATATAAACATGGCGAAGTTCTGGTGACTTTCCCCTGGTGTTCTAGCAAGTTCTCGAATAGACTCCCACTAAACTGCTGTACGTCGCTAGACATTCCAGACCGAGGGTGCAGAAGCATACAAGCAAAACTGATTTGTAACCAGACCCAAGCGACATTTGGTGTGAACAGTTGCAGAAGTGTAATCTGGCCTTTACATACGTAAATTCCAAGTGAATATCAGAAATAAAAAGGGGGAGGTGATATACGTAAATATATCACAGGGGTGACGCTGGGTGCCTCGCATGTGAAGTTTAGCTAAGATGTTGATTCACCTTCTACTTTGAATGCTGAAGTTCGACAAATTCTAAACTAAAAATTCGAAATCGCTCCCTATCCCCTAGTCCCTATACCCAATATAGTGCACTCACTTATAGTTGGCACCGTCCAAATTATTATAAAATGCAATTATAAAATTAAGCAATCATCATAAAAAGTCAAAAGTTCTTACATTTATAACTATTTGCCGCAGTCGGTCGCTATTTACTTCCGCCGTGCCATTTTTTTGAAGTTTAGGACATTTTAAAAATGTTGCACAATGCATTATGGGTTATATTGCCTCGCCTAGGGTACATCCTCACTACTTTTTGCGATGCATTGTCGGATACTTTCAGTGCACGATATAGGGTACATGGAGAATTCGGACACTCCTACAAAATGGCGTGCGTCTCAATCTGCTATATGAGGAATTCCTTACCTACGTCATAGCTTAACATACCTTAGCAGAAATGTTATTTTCCGTCCGGGGGTGGGGTAGGAAAAATATCGCTAAACAAAATACCTATTCATCATCATCGTCATCACTCCCGTAGTCTGACTGAAGATTTTGCAACCAGCTCTCTCCATCTCTTTCTGTCCTCAGCCACTCACATGGTTTCACTCAGCCTGCAACTTGTCCACTCTTGGATGTTATCTTCCCATTGCTTTCTCTGTCTTCCTCTCCTCCTTCCACCTGGCAAGGGGCCTTGAACGATTGTTTCTGATAGTCCTTGGGATCTTACGAAAGTACTATATAAAATAAGGATTCCAATGTGGGACAAATATTGAATGCTTGACGCTTGATATTCTAGAATTTCATACAACATTTTAATGATGGCACCTAGCAAACAAATAATGCCTTTTAACATGTCAGTAAAGTGAAAAAAACACAGCTTTCACATTTTCACACCCTCCCCACCCCCCAACAGGTCCCAGAAGCTGTTGCAAAAAGTAAAAGACACAATACGGGGTACACTCTTTTCCTCCAACACGGCAATGTCATTATAGCTTGTGTCAAATAGCGCTCTCGGATTCTCTGCACCACAGCGGCTTCGAAACATACAGCATGCTTGCGTCAATAGGGCACGCACAAAAGTGAACGTGACATTCCCACGGTACCTTTCTGGCCGCAGTTATCTCATCAACTGCGGGCATCAATGCAGAAACTTGATGTATTCAGTTTCTGGCTTTGGAAATTACATGGTGCGGTGAGTCGTAGTGAGCAACGGACGGTATCATCCGGTGATATCCAATGGTGGCCGTGGAAATCCAGTGGCTCTCTGCTAGCCACATTGCTAGACGCTGGCATTGGGTCTGGTAAAACCAGGGTCAGAAAATGTAAAAAAAATAAAAACGTGTCGTGCGGCCCAGTAGATCAGTCGGTTAGGCAGTGCACTGGAAAGCACGCATATGCCTTAATGGCGCGGTGTGTCTACCGACGTATTTCCCGCATGTCTATCCCCCATCTTCACCTGTTTCCACTAACCCTAATAAATAAAGCTTGGACAGCCTGAATGGGCTGGAACAAACATTTAAAAAAAAACAACGTGTCAATCAAATCGTGTTATCCAGTCACAGCACAGTAGGTACCCGAACAAACTGCCCACATCTCGCGTAGCTCGTACAAACTCCCCCCACATCCGCGTTGATTTGTCGATTGATTTCATACCGATGCCGAGACTCACTTTCCCAGAACCAATGTAAGCGCCTAGCGATGTGCGATGCGTGGACAATGCGTTAGTTCTGGCTCGCCAGGTAAGATAAAGATAGAACCAAATATTCACTTCAAAGTTTTTTAAAAACCAAATGTGTTTGGTTACACAAATGCACCTATTTTTAGTTGCTATATTTAGATTTGCTATATTTTGTCTCCAAATAATAGCAAATTTTCAAGTCATTTTTTCAGGTCTAGTGACAAGTATTCTGCTGCATTTGGTGATGTCATAATGGGGATTGTAATAATAATAATAATAATAATAATAATAATCAAAACCAGTAGTTATTTCTTCAACTAGGCCAAGATTGAGATTGATTGAAAATCTCAATCTCCTCTTTTCTCCAGGTCTCCGTTAAAGGGATTCTGTTAACAAATCAAAACAAATTAACACTAACAACAACTAATCAAAAACTGTAAGTATTTTTTCAACCAGGCTGAGATCGAGATTGATTCCAGTCCTCCGTTAAAGGAGTTCTGTAACCAATCCCAATTACTGTGCATAACTGGGCAATCAAGGTTTAAAGGTAGTTAGATAAATAGCTGCTATATTTATTAAATCTAAATCTAAAAACAAAATCACTACTGTGAAGCACCTCGAGGCAGCTTCGGCTGCTATTTTGGTGCTATATAAAAATCTGTTGACTTGAGAATTGTGCAGCAGGTTTGCGTGTGTCTGCCTGTGTGTGCGTGCCTAACCAGGCTTCCTCTGTGCAGCTGGTGGGGAGCCAATGGAGCCTGATCATTGCTATTGATTGGCTCGGGAAGATCATTAGACATCACTATCAAGTGCCAGCTCCAGCTCACACACTGCCAATTTGTCCCTATTATCCCCTGCCAATACCACTGCTGATAGTCATCCCCTGATCAATACTTGTGGATTCAAGGCCTTAACGCCTCCATTCACACCCACCTAATGCATATGTGCAAGGGCTGCATTTGGAAAGAACAGACGACTCCATGCCCCAAAGCTAATCGCACTACACATCAAGTCCAAAATCTACAATACTTACATTGTGGCAGGAGCCGTCAACAGCGTTGGATGTGTAAGTTGAACTGCAAAACTAAGTAATACAATTGAAACATTTCCGAACCGTGTCATGCGATGGATGACATCATGAACTCACAGATCACATACAAATAAAAATAACTCCGCAGGCTAATGGTCTCTTTCCATTGTTTGCTCACGCTTGTCACGGGTGGCGAAAATCCTGAAAATTCCATGTGAGTGGATGGGAAAAGATGCGGCATTGATGCGCCCCGCAAGAATTTGCCTCCAGCGACCAGTTGCCGCTCGACTTGACATCGACTTGGTGATGCATGCATGGCGATGTCATTCGACGCAGACATGCGCGGTGTGGTCGAAGCGCCAACGCGATTTGAAACACCGCTGGCACAAGCTCATATTTTGAGTATTCGCGCCACCCATGACAAGCGTCACATACTCCAATGGAAACACGCCGTGAGAGCTGTAAAAGCAATAATGGTGATCAAAAGCAGATCTCTCAAGATACACAGTCTTAGAAAGCGTTCCTACATCGGTCTTACAAAACTCTGGATGATTAAATAAGCCAAGGTCACACCACCCAGAAGATGGTGTGCCAACAACTATGAATGGTCAGCACTCAACCTACCAATCCCAGAGCAGCACGCCTTCTTTATTCTTACAACGGAGACAGTGGCTGTGTCCGAAATTGCTTCCTATCGCCCATATAGTGCACTATATGCGGCACGCGCCATTTAGTAGGGGTATCCGAATTCCTCATGTACCCTATATAGTGCACTGAAAGAATCCCACAATGCACCACAATTTACTTTTTCTGATGATTGTTGCATTTTATAATTATATTTTTATTATTATATTTTAGAATAAAAGATGCTGGTGAGTGCGCTATAAGTGAGTGCACTATATGGGGATAAGGAGCAATTTCGGACACAGCCAGTTAAATATTATGAATTTAGATTAAAGTTGCATTTGCCAGAAATGTGGGATTACATGCATTATTATAATTATTAAGATTATTCCGAGACCATTGTAATTTGTAAATGTGCATGCATCAGAACTCTAACTCTTTTTTTTCTTTTTTTTTAAGTTACTTTTTTTGCGGCGTTAGCACCATTTTTCATCTTCATTGGATAGAATTTGTTGGAAACCCAGGTTGAAGAGATCGGGGGTAGACATCTCAGTCAAACCGACGAGGGGATGAAAAACTCGCGGCACTGCGCCATTAACATGAATGGGGGCACGTTGTTATGTGATGCAACAGCCAAATTCATAGAGCAGAGAGTCTGAGTGCGTAGTTAACTCTTCTGTGCAGCGTTATATGCATCCAAAATGTCTGCATTTAGGGCATGTGATTGAAATTCCCCATTGTAGCCACATTTGCATACCTAGTACAATGAAAGACCCCATGACGACATAGTCAACATGGAAAAAGGAGGTTATTCAATTATGAGTGCCCGGGCAAAGAGCGGGTGCAGATCCAAGTAGTGCCTTCGGGTCGCCAACAGAGGGCAGTGTGGCCACTGTGCCGTGGCACTGAGATGGCTCAGCTGTCTTTGGCTACAAAACACACACACACACACACACAGACACATGCAGACAGTACATGCACAAACACTCGCACGCACATATGCATGCTATGTGCGCTCAGACACACTGCCTGTCTTCTCACAACGACTCTCTCTCACACCTCTCTCTCTCCCCGCACACTTCCTCAATCCCTCTCTCCCTCAGCACATAATGTCTATTTGCCTTTAGTCTTTGAGCGAGCTCGGTGTCCAAGCAGCCTCTCCAAAGGTGAACTTCATCAACTGAGAGTAAAGCAAACATGGCGTGCTCAGAACCCGTTGGCCACTCATGCCTGGAGACCTTCCGCCCCCCCCACGCCCCACTCCCTTCTCCCCGGTTTCTCCCTCCTTCCATCGTTGATATGAAGGAGATATTTGCGGACAAGCGTGTACCCCTTTACTTTGTCTGAGGGAGTATTAGCCCCTCCGGCAGCACACGTTTTCATGACAAGAGATCTGATTGCAGATCTGGCTCTTGAAGGTCCAGCCAGTATTACATTTAAATATCTCCAGCGTTTTAACCGAACATTTATATCTAGCACACCCATATTGCAAGAGTATCCCTATTCTACAGGCCCAAATGTACAATACTTAGTGTACATACTTAGAATCAGAATCACTTTATTGTGAAATCATGCAAGCACACTACATTGACTTTGACTATATTCATCTGTTCAACCTCCTGGTACAGCAAGCAGGGCTTTGAACCGATATTTCTACCCAATCAGTTTGTTCCGAACAGAAACAGGTTTACGGTTTAAGGTTTACGGTTATGAGTTCCACCAGTAAATTGACGTTCCCGAACCGGTTAGAACAAAAAATTAGTGTTCGCTGTCAGCTTGGCCCAAGTTGTGCCAATTTAAGTGGACACTCGACGCGTGCACGGCAAACAGCAGTTTTCAACAACAACACTTTTTGAGGAACAAAAAGTGTCCTGTTCCAGAACATAAAAAATACTAAAGTTTCCGGTTTCGTTTCTGTTCCCTGGAGAATACAAAAAGTTCCCGGTTTTCGTTTTCGTTTCTTGAACCGGTTCAAAGCCCTGACAGCAAATAATAGTACAAAACGCAGAAGACTTCTGCCGAAATCACTCCCTATCCCCTATATAGGGAGTATGGCATAGGGGATAGGGAGTGATTTCGAACACAGCCAATATCTCAGCACAAACTCCACATTTTAGACCAACCTGATTTTTCTGAACTGAACTGTTTTCTAATTCCCCTGTCACAAAGTACAGCTGCATGTGAGTGAACGTATGCACGCTGAAGAAAAGTACGTATCGACTCGGCTAACATCAGGGAAGAACATATTCCAGTATCAATTTTCGGTGCCGTTTTTTTTCCTTTGTGAAGTCATGAACTTTCACATGAAAACCTGCGAATAGGCATATTTCAGCGCCACACATTGAGTCTCAGAGATGTTTAGTTTCTCTTTCATATGCATGGGCACAGAAGCCGTTTGGACACGGATGTGGTAATGCAGCAGGCGTGACGAGACCCTCAAACACTCGATTTGGGTTCACTCTGTCCACCGGGGGGAGGTTCGCTGTGGCCCCGAGCTCCAGGGGTTTGGGAAGTGCTTGTCTGGTTGCGTAGCATGGCTTCCCTTGCAGCACCGATGCAAGTCCTCTCTGATCGGCACGTGCGCTAACACACACACACACACACACACACACACTTTTCGGTGTGTTTGTGTGTGTGTGTGTGCATGCACTTAAAGACAGGCAGACTGTCTCGTCTCTAATCCAATAGAAGCAGGAACCTTTTACACAAACCCATGAAAAAAAGCACACACAATCTATATGTGTGTATACGTCTTAGTATGTATATAGGTCCGGGGTTGGGTCGTAACAGACTAAATGTAATCAGATTACAGTAACTTGATTACAAAAAATAGTAACAGTGTTCCCTTAAGGCCCATTCATATCTCACGTAAACTACAGTTACGGATGGAGCGTTCAACGAGTTCTCGCCGTCGTTTACGTAGGTAAAATGACACGGATCTGGGGACGTTGTGATCATGTGAGAACGGATGAAACGGAGTAATACTACCGGAAAATGTGAGGGATGCTCTTGAGTATAAATATCTGTTGTTGCACATGGTAACGTAAAAGACGCTCGAAGGTATGAAGGCGGCAATGCGTGGAACGTGCGGACTTACGTACGTAATTGGCCACACTTAGGGTATGAATGCCTTAACAAGTTACATTTTTCTGGAATAAAGGTTTAAATCCACTTTCATAGCCATTCTGAGGCCATTCATGTAAATTGTAAATGTGCATGCAGCAGAATTCCGTTCCTAAGGAGACCACGCCTGCTGTCATGTGACACACCAACTACATTTTATCAAGCTCCAGCTTGCATGAACACCTAGAATGAAGTTAAGTCTTATTCAGCTGATGACGTGGCGGCGCGTCATACTAACAGTG
>OMKY01010931.1:16047-20135 GCA_900302395.1 Bregmaceros cantori
CCCCTTCATTCATTCCTAATTGATCCAGGTGCATCCAGCATGATTAACTCTCTCCCCTAGCGATTGCTGGACAGCTTCGGCACGCCCTATAAATGCTACCCGCTTCCTAAATAGTGTACTGCTTTGTTTAGCTATCCACCACATTCCCCTGCTCCACCTAAGCAAGATGGAAAAAGTATAGTGTATACCGTGACATGTTCTCTTGTCACGCCGCTTGGCTCTGTTCATGGGGGGTTAGCTATCTCACCCTGTGTGCGGGGGTGAGAATCCCCTAAACTACTGCTGCCTTGTCACCCTGTGTGCTAGGGTGAAAATTCTCCTGAATTAGTGCTTTTCCATGGTACTTAGGAGAGAGAAATAGGAGAGTTCCTCCGAACAGAGCCATACTGGCAAGATAATTCTAATTTCAAAAAAGAGTTGCTTCTTAATATTCTGTTGTGTTGTATTTGGATAAGTAAATGTATTCTGTTATTGAATCTGTTTTACTAGTTAGTGGAATAAAAGGGTCAAAGAAAAAGTAACTTAAGTTACTGGCTGTTTTACATTATGCCTGCTTGCTGTTCCTCTTGTTATCCACCATGGTCCTGTAGCTGCTCTCTCTGCCCTAATCAACCACAGTTAAGTCTTGTTTTATTCAGCTCTCTGACTGTCAATGTAAACATATTATCACTGTCCTTTGGCATGGCTGGATGCTACAGGTGCTACAAGCGTTCCAATATATGTAGACACTTGCAACAAACACTTGTAACACTTCCAAAACATTTCTCCATTGCGTCATGCTATGGGTACCGGTGTTGGATAATGTAGTACATTTTTTTAGGTTTTTTTATACCCTGTAGCATGGGTCATGGCACTGGGAATGAAGACTGGCATTGGGAGTAATATATTAAACACATTTAAGTGGCGAATGGAACAAATAATGAATCACTGACAATTGATTGATTATGACATTAGCTGCCAAAATTGTATCAGTTGTAGCTCTAATATAGGGTGGATTGCCCTAACGTGGACCTTTTTTTTGCGGCTTCCTAATGAGGGACAATCAGTTACCTAAGGTGGACCAGTGAAATGTATTGTAGTTGAACTTAATGTTCAACACATTACCGTAGTTTGCTTTTACCATAGTTTCACCGACATTCATTCGTTTAGGGAGGGGCCAGAGCCACTGGAACTTAGGTGTCCCACATTAGGCAATGCACCACTTTAGGGCAATCCACCCTACATGCAAAGAACACACACACGCTCATTGGCTTTACTGATGCCATTCCGTTATCTTGGGGGAGCACAGAGGTTGTGTATGCCACCTTTGAACCATGAGGTGCATTTAATTCACTATAGCCACAGATTTGGTGTGCAATGGAAACACACGCGTACACATCAGTTTCTAGGCACCGCGCCCAAAATGAAGCCAGCGATTCAGCGATAATGTTGGCCGCTTGACACGTAATGTTGTGCTCAGCAGACAGCTGTGTGTGTGTTTGACTGCATTCAGCAGGTGTCATTGTGTTTAATGCAGCTATAATGACTGTTTTATGTTATGTCTGCTTGCTTTTCCTCCTGTTGTCCATGAGAGCGCGCTACGGTTTATCATTAAATACGCGCACCTGCCCCACTAATGAGCTTTAACGAGCCTTTTGTAGGGGTGTCCGAATTCTCCATGTACCCTATATTGTGCACTGAAAGTATCCTACAATGCACCGCAAAAATTAGTGAGCATTGAATGTACCCTAGACGAAGCAAGATAACCTATAACGCATTGCAAGACGTTTTAAAGATGACCTAAACTACAAAAAAATGGCACGGCGGGAGTAAATAGCAATCAACTGTGGAAAATCGTTAAAATTGTAAGTTATTTTGACTTTTGCTGATTATTGAATTTTATAATTATTTTTCATGATTATATTTTATCATAATTTTGACGGCGCCAACTCTAGTGTCCGAAATATTGACCATTGCACTATATGTGGAGTAGGGAGTAGCCGATAGGGAGCGATTTCGGACACAGTCAATAAATAATAATCTCTAAAACTCTGCGGTCATATGATGCACTCCCAATGTGGCCTAGGAAAACTCTGCCTCGAAGGGTTGGTGGGAGGTAAAAAAAAAAATGTATGTCCAAGCACATACACGTGCCTACGACCTCACACACGTACACAAACGTGTGCACGCGCACACACACGCCTCTCTGCTATCGAATCAGGCTATGAATGGGGCATATTTGTTTTATATATATATATATATATATATATATATATATAGTGTTTTTCTTGAGACACCGTTCCCAGATTAGTCGCCTAATCGTTTCAACAATCAACTAGTAATTGACTATTGCCTATAGACTAAATCACTATTATGTTATGCCTGCTTGCTGTTGTCCAACAGAGCACACCACAGCTTGTAATTAGTTATGCACACCTGGCTTGCTAATCAGCAGCCTGCACAGGTGTGTTAACAATGTCCTTGTTCCAGTGCATTGCAAAAAAAGATGAAAATTAAATACCGTGATCATTGGGAACCAGGGCTTTGAACCGGTTCAAGGAACGAAAACCGGGAACTTTTTGTATTTTCCAGGGAACGGAAACAAAACCGATAACATTATTTTTGTATGTTCTGGAACAAAAACACGTATTTAAAAATACTGGTAACCATTCAATGGTTTTATTTTGTTCGTCAAAGGAGTACACTATGCGATAACTTCAAAAATAAAACAAAAGTATTTATAAAATCTACGATGAGGTGGTGAAGAATCGTTGCGGGACTCTTTGCAGCGTGTTGTTGTGGGTTCGCCCCGACACGCAATGAGAGCACAACCAGTGGGCAGCAGCGGGTCTCTAGCGAGTCGTTGTGGGTTCGCCCCAACATACATTATATATAGCATTAAGTAAGCTGACAGGAACGGAATTAACCGTTCCGGGAACAATATTTTTTGGTTCTAACTGGCTCGGGAACGCCAATTTATTGGTGGAACTCATAACCGGAAACGTTATAATTCTGTTTCTGTTCGGAACGAACCGATTGGGAAAAACATTGGTTCAAAGCCCTGTTGGGAACAACAAAATGCTGTCTGATTGTGATTTCAAACGGTCCTCATTTCGTCCCCCTTCTCCTCCCCTTTCTGTCTCTCTCTCTCTCTCTTTCAATCTCTCCGCTACTTTCTTCCTGGCCACCCCTCACTCTGTCAACTAAGCAGCAACATGCACGCACGTGTGCACACGCCACACGTGCACTTTTTGTTTAGCGCGTGCTCTACATGTTTTATTCAGCAGACATCAGTGTGTGTTCTGACCATGAATAATGCACGGCTGTATCAGAGATGGGAGGGTGGGGGCGTGCCGCTGTGGCCTGCACAGCACGAATCCAACCGCGCATGTAACCTCACTGTGTGTGTGTTTGTGTGTGTAATGTGTGTGTTTGTGAGTGTTGTGAGCAAGTTTGTGTTGCTGCAATATTTGATTTAAAAATGTATAGTACGGGAATGGAGAAATATAAATTGAATTCCAAATTGGATATTTGCAAACAAACATCAACTTGCATACTGCCTAGACCGTGTCTAGAACATGGTGTCTGTACTCAAAGTATTGGACATTTGTAGAAATTCTAAAAGATTCTTCATTATATTCAAATGACCGATAAACATTAAGATAACGGGTATTTCTATAAATCGTGGAACTTCGTTTTGACTATTCTGTGTGGTGCTCAAAGGGTTAAATAAGGTCGAGATTTTTCATGTGTGCTTCATTGATGTGTATGCGAGTTTGTGTTGCTACAATATTTGAAAATATTGATCTTATTCTTGATTATTTGCAGACAAACATCGACATGCATACTCAACTCAACACCAAATCACGTCCAAGGCGCTCCACAGGAAAACTATCCTTGAAATTTTAATTGACAAAACTCTAACAGGGCAAGAGAGGAAAGGGAATTGCGAAGAGCACCCAAATTGAAAAATGTCTTTTGATGGAAGTTCCTATTAGACTAAAGCTAATTTAGAAGTTGTCAATGTGAGAACTCATTCATAGAGGAGGACCATTCTTGGAATATGCTTCTGTAGTCCAAGTATCTTAAAGAAATTCTATATTATAGCA
>OMKY01011097.1:1277-15874 GCA_900302395.1 Bregmaceros cantori
GGATTACACACAACTCTGAATATAAGTATGAACATATGAGTTGGGAAGTTAAGAGTCGGTTAATGCATTGTTCGATTAATAATTAATTTTATG
This sequence comes from Bregmaceros cantori, assembly GCA_900302395.1. NCBI lineage: Eukaryota > Metazoa > Chordata > Actinopteri > Gadiformes > Bregmacerotidae > Bregmaceros > Bregmaceros cantori. The sequence continues at coordinate 1,371 of OMKY01011097.1, forward strand.
AAATTATAGTGTTCTTTTGTTGTTGCTAAAAACCTGAGTCTTATCATATTTTCTTAATGAATCAAATACACATTGGATCATTTTCCAAATCATCAAAAGGCATGTTACCAGGTTCCACTTCACCAGCGACTCTCTGGTATCCTCGTATAGGGATCACGTTTGTCGTGACCCAATTTGATCACTATAAGCAGCTGATTACTAAAACCAAATTTACAGGTTGTTGTTTTTTAATGCCTGGCGATGTGACGCAGTCGGCGCGCACTGAGAACAGTGCAGCCATGGTTCATGTAGTTTTGCTGTTTGACAGTTTTTAAATAAAGGTTGTTGGCGGTGGACAGGGTGTGCGTCGCTTGCAGGGCGTGGTTATCAATTTAGGCTTGCAGTCTGTATTAATTAGTCCGGAAAAGAATCATGTCGAGTGCAGGTAAAAAATAAAATGGCTACAGTTATTTTAAAAATTATATTCACATTTTAAAAAAGAACACTGGCCAAAAATGATTATAAACACATTTCTTGACTACTATGAGGGACGAGCGCTCACGTTTGAGTCCGCTTCCAAAACGCATCGCAACCAATGCGATGTGTCCTTGGGAGGAGCTCATTATACGTAATAGGAGCGGCCACTGGTGCCGTCAGGTGCGGCTGCACGCAGCTGCACAAGTATGCGCGCAATCACGCACGTGCATCTGAGCATTCGTGGACATGGCTGAAGGTTGACACTTGCATCAAATGTGCACTGCTGATACACACCTCAATTTCAACATGAACGAACAAAAAGTAGATAGGTGGTAGAAATGGTCTGTATTGAGAATATAATTAAATGAAATATGAAAGTTCACCCTCGTTACAGAGACCTTGCAAATCCCGGCGCACAATCATACACACACAACACACACAGCGTGAATGTGTGTCACAAGCTCCACCAGGAGGCGGAAATTAAGGTGGAGCAGTGGGCACGCGCCACCTGAAATGGCAGCAGGCTTCCTCGCCTGACGTCACGATCTCGTTCCCCATAACCAAAGTATTTAAACAGCACTTGCATAGGAATGATTCCGTCCCCAAGCCTTTTGATCAATATAAGCTGTTGATTACTATATCCGTGATCACTGTAAGCGGATTCCACTGCAACAGCAAAGACGACTGTGAACGTGGACCGTGACGGTGGAGGCAGAGCTGTTAGTGTGTATTTCCGTCTCTAACGGCAGCATGTGATTAGGCTGTGAACCAACTGCACTGTCTGTCGCCCTGCTTACACACTTACACTTCACTTTTAGCATCCTTTTCTAAAGCACCGCCAGAGAGCTTCCCAGAATAAAAATGGCTGTGTGCATATGTGTGGATCTGTCTGCATTCATGATGCTCACATGACCGGGGATGAGGTTCTGAGTAGGGCTGCAACTAACAATTATTTTCATCATCGATTAAATCGGCCATTATTGCTGACAATTAATCGGCTAATTTCTCCTTTAACCTGAACGTTCAATTATTAAAAATTTGCAATAATAATATTGCAAACATTTGCTGTTTCACTATCTCCATGTATTGCTAACAGTTCCATTTTTAAATATTAGCATGGAAAAGCCTAGTCTTATTGGGTTTTCACCCATTATGTGTCGCTATGTGGCTTAACAGCATTCAGTATCCAAGAGAATGGGTGGGGCGATGACACTGGGAATGCCAACAGAAAACATTAATCACACTTTTCCACGGCCAAACAAGCAAATGATTAATCGCTGCCGACTAATCGATTATCAAATTAGTTGGCGATTATTTCAATAATCGATTACCATCAATTAATTGATTGCAGCTCTAGTTTTAAGCTCCAAAAATGGCATGTGCGCTGTTGTAGAAGAATACATATGTCATATCATATTAATATATATTTCATACCATTTGGCAGATCGCTGGCTTGATGGGCTTTTAGATGTTGCATCTCTTACGACATCTCATGCTGTGGGCCCAAATGTTGCATAAACGCGCAAAGCAAAGGATTCTGGGGATGCTACAGGAAGCTCTCCCAGGCCTTATGTTTCACACCTATATGTCAGATCCCCCAGCCCAGGGTATAAGTGAATGCAATTCTCAACTACATTTCACCATTCTCGGGACACGCAGAGTCCGGAGAATGGTCCAGAGAACTCTCTTATGAGAGGGTCCTCTGAGAGAGAGAGAGAGAGAGAGAGAGAGAGAGAGATTTTAGATAGATAGAGTGTTATTTTGCTTAAAATAATCCAGTAGACTGTTCTATTTTAATGTTCCAGTTGTAAACTATTATTCATTTCCCAAATGCAAATCCTCTGTTGTATATGTAATTAAACTTGTAAAACGTATTCCTGGTACATGGTATCAATCCTGACAAATTGATTTCATCATATACACAAAATATTCCTCAACAGTGGCAAGAAAATAACTTTAAAAATATTGTAGTACAACTTAAAAAATATTTAGTATAACTAAAATATCTGCAGATATTTTAGTTATACTAAAATATCTGCAGAAATGTGAGGGGTGTACTCACATTTGTGACAAACTGCATGTGGACTAGCCACGTAATTGCAGTGGATGAGTTTGATTTTTCAAATGAATTCCCCAGGTCCTGAATGAATAAATATGCTCAAGCGAGACAACAGAAGAAGCGATCAGGCGTGATAATTCAAAGGCAACTTTGGAAACAGTGCAATGGCGCGGCCAGCAGGAGGCTCGATTAAGCTGCTGGCAGGTGACGTGTTCGGCTGCGAGACACCACACGTGGCATTCTCACTCATTATACATTCATCATCCTGTACAAATCACACCTTTTCAATTCACCTCACATTCATTTTATGATTAGAATAGATAGAACTTCTTTGTGAAAGTGAATGCTGGGCAGCACAGCAGGATGAAAGAAAAAATACTGAAAAAATGTAAGGCGCAAAATTGCATATTCTCGGTATTTTTCCAAGCATGGGGTTTTTTATATTTTCCACATGAGCGCAATTTTCAATTTTATAGACTAGTGCGGCAGGCAGTTCTAGTAAAAATTCTACCCTGAATATGAGTTTCGGTGCCGTTTCATCACCGAGTTCTGACTTATTTTTGAGGGGGGTGGGGAACTGTGTCCTAATGACCAGCGTCTACCTAGCCTGGCAAGTAAAAGTACAAATACTCAAGTAACAGTATTTATTCACGGGCAAAATGATCAACACACAAGTAGGTCTGGGATGATTATTGAACAAATTGCAAGTCAACATGTGGTCGTCGTGACGACCAAGGGGAATGGTAAAGCCACGGAAACATAGCAAGCATGAAATGGTGAAAACATGCAATCAGATATCGGCGGTTCAGGTACGAGTGACCTGGCCGCTAGCCATAAATTAGCGCGCGGTGACACTGTCATGGCCAGAGATGGCAAGTAACGAAGTACAAATACTTAAGTAGAATGTTCAAGTATCTGTAATTTTAGAAGTACTTTTTTCTGTGACTACTTTTTACATCTACTCAATCGATTTTTAACAAAAATAGCAGTACTTCTAGTCCTTCCTTTTTCCAAAACAGGGTCATTACTTTTTTTCTTTTGTTTTCTGCAATGACACGGTAGGACTACATGTATGGCGTGAATGAGTCAGTAGGGGGCGGTACTCGGTAATGCACTGAGTACAGTAGCAGTTAATAATTTGTTTTCATTTAGTCTCTGGGTGTGCCCCTCAAAACATATATATTGCCTATAAAGTGTTAAGGAAAATTTAGGTTTTATACTTTAAAATGTACTCAAAATGATTTTTGAAAGTATATAGCATGTACTTTTTAATTTACTTGAGTAGATATTTGGATCAGTACTTTTTAGTCTGACTTGAGTTTTACAAATGTATTTTACTCTTACTCAAATAAGAAATCCTGGTACGTTTGCCATCTCTGGTCGTGGCTCAGGTACAGATAACCTAGCGACCGGGCAAAGGAATTAGTTTAATATGGAAAGGAGCAGCATGAGGCTCAGGTATTAAGGTCCTAGGCGAAGCACTTGCATGGGACTCAGGTATGGATGACCTGGCGGCAAGAAGTTAAGCGAAGCGCTTGTCTGAGACTTTTTACTTGTACTCAGTACAATTTCAACACAAATATTAGTACTTTGATTTTATTTAATTAATAATTTACTTTACTTAATCATTTAAATAATTAATAATGAATTTATTCCTTTAAGGAATCGTTCAAAAGTTCAATTTGGTTAAACATGACCAGGGAATTAATCTCAAATTCATTACCATTTTTAAACACACAAACTGATTACATCCACCAAATGGAATACGTTATAATAAGTAAGTAGGTATAATTAGTACACTTAATACAAATAATTATTTATACAATTAATTAACACAAATAGAGTAAGGAAAGTCTGGTTACACTACTGTAGGCTCTTTCTCCAAAGTCTAAATTCAAACTTAAGCTTTTAGCAAACAGACTCATTATTGAATCATTCAAACATTAAACCGCAAAGCAACATCACAAAAACCAATACTGTAGACAGGTGTGCTCCGTCAGCTGGAACACTGGGCCTCTTAGTCCTGTGGCCACCTTTGGGATGGCTTCCACCCCCTGCTTGCCCCTCTCTCAGCTCTCTGTCCCTACATTCCTAACTAGCAATGTGGGCCAGACCCAACAAGCTACAGAAAATCGAGAACTCGGCCTATTCTAGCCCGACAAGCCAGAACCAACGCATCGGCCACGCATCGCACATCGCTAGACGCTTGCATTGTTGGGTCTGGGAAAACAGGCTCGCTGTCGGTACGGATTCAATCGTCCAATCAGCATGGGCCCGGACGTGGGCAGAGTTTGGTTGTCACGCCTCCACGGCACTTGTCCCACCTACTGTGCTGTGCGATGCGTGAACGATTTGTCGGTTCTGGCCGCTGGGGGGGCTCCATTCATAGTAATGACGGTGTTTAAATCACAGCATTCCTGGTGGTAGGCATTACAACTACCACTGAACATACAATATGGATGTATGAATTTATATTAAAGGTGTGTGCTTGGTGTACTGAACCTCCGCATTCTGGTCGAGCCAAAGACATACGCAAGTACAATTGCCTGTCTGGCTTTGAGCAAGAGGGAGATAGTACCTTCTTGCTATGGGGTAGCAGTTCCAAGCACTGCATACACCGTGCCACCATAAAAAATGCTACAGGCTCCGGAAAAAAAAAATTGCTGTGATATTACAGCAACAGGTGATTGCTGCAACTGACCACTTGAGGTCATCTTGTCATATTTGGAGGGGGCGCGGAGAGGTGCACTATGCCCCCTCATCTGAGTTCATCGTCTGCAAGCTGTCACTTCCTGAACACAATGGCCCCTCCTTCCCCAGGGCCACCCGAACACGGCGTCCTCACAGCGCCGCCGCCAGCCGCGCAGGTGCGCCTCATCAAAGCAGCCGTCAAACGGACGGCACCAGATTGTGTTGCCTTCACGGTACGCTAGCGAAGGGACGCGTGGCGCTGTCGCGTCCCTCGGAGCTTTCGCATGTGTTCTATCGGTTTATTCTTTGTGTTGTTGTTTTTCCCCCAGCATCCATCTGTGTCTCTGTATCTTGTACCCGCAATGTTGCTTATTCCATCTGTCCGTTTTTAAAGACACAACGCATGATTTTTGCTCAACATATGTTGTAAAGCAATTTATTTATCAAATGAGGAGACAATAGCTGGGTGCATTTGTGTTTATGCATTGTTACAATTTCCAGCATGCAAGTTGAAATAATGAAAAAGCTTGTTTCTACCCATTTCCATTCTTTAGTTATAGCCTCCAGAACAGAGGTGGGTGTCACTAAAAATGCTGATTCATGACAAAATCCTGAATAAATGTGGGCACAGTACTGCCGTTGTCTGCTAGGTGGCAGTATACGCCACCACTATACAGTCCAAGAGGCTAAAAGCCAATCTTTAGCACTGAGCCTATTAAAAAAAATTGATAACCTGTCTTTGGGACCAAATGAGTCAAGTGTTCTTACTTAAGTAAGAGTAACATGTGTGACAAAAACAACGAGATCTACTACAAAGTATTGATCCAAATATCTACTCAAGTAGAGTTAAAAGTACAGTACAGGCTGGAAAAATTACTCAAAAGCATTTTTGAAAGTATAAAGTACAAAGTAAAAAGATAAAATTGTTTATAAAATGCACTTTTTCAATGCCAATTTTACAATGTTTCAATGTTTGAATTAATTGCTAAAAACTTAGCTCATTCAGACCATACTTATCCCTACCACCTACCATTGGTGTGCAAAAAAAGTTAAACAAGCCTGTTTTGGGAAAACTAAGGGAGTAGAAGTACAGATACTTTCGTTAAAAATCTACTGAGTACAAGAAAAAAGTAATCAGAGAAAATCGTGCTCCTAAAAGTACAGATACATGAAAAAACTACAGTAGTACAGTACTTAAGTATTTGTACTTTGTTACTTGACACCTCTGGTGTTAACTACACACACACACACACACACACACAGACTTATATTGTTTTTTCCCCATTCAACAGCAGACATGGATTATTATTGTATGGCCTTATTTTATTGTGATGTGTGTATTGGTTTTCCTGCTGAGGAAATAGAGGAGCTGCATTGCGGCTTATATATCAAGGCTCATATAAACCCAAAACAAAGAAGACATGGCAGGGGAGAATGAAGCGTGGCTGTCTGTGAAAACATCACATTGGTATGTACACCGAGGGATTTAAGTGTGTCCCCTACTCCCCAATCCATAATTCACAGTGTTAAATCAACACTTAAAGAGTTAAATTTAACACTGTGTGTACACAGAGTGTATTTGGTCCTTATCAGATTTGGTGTTAAATTAACTATTTCCATAGTGTTTAACTCCTCTTAAAATTAACTTCAAATTGAGTAAAAAATGTACACTGGCTGACACTGTATAGCACCGCCGGCACGTCCGTGAAGGGACGGGCGTCTGCATCTCAGCGGACGAAGACAGCGAGGACCTGCGGCATGGCGAGTCACCAGCGCTACTACGACCCAAACCCCCGGGGTCCGAGCCAAACCTTGGTCCGCGACAAGGGTCGGGTGCCGCATGAATCATGATGCAATGAAAATGGCGTCTTTAAAGTTTGAGAGAGGATGAGGTGGGTGGGCTTTGGGTGGGGCTTTGTAGAGTTTAATTGACACAGTGCCTTGTAACTCTACAAATTAACACCAACACTAGTACATATTCAACTGCCTCCATTGTTGTAATAACTCTGAAAGAGTCAATGAACTTTGACACTGCATATTTAACACTGTGACATTTACTGTGCATGCACTCACTTATAGTGCACTCAACAACAACGGCCGAGATTTCAGACACTAGAGTCTGCGCCGTCAAAACTATTATAAAATTATTAAATTCAACAATCATCACAAAAAGTGCCATGTTTTTCTAGTTTAGGTCATTTTTAATGCGCCTTGCAATGCATCATGGATTATACTGCTTTATCCAGGGCACATCGATGCTCACTACTTTTTGTGGTGTTTTGTGGGATACTTTGAGTGCACTATATACGCTTCATTGGACACCCCTACAAAATGGTGTGCGCCCCACATAGTGCACTATATAGGGAATAAGGAGAGATTTCAGACACAGCCATTGTGTCCAAAATTTCTCCCTCTCCCTATCCCCTACTAGTGCACTCACTATATAGTCCACTGAACTGCAACGATGGTTGAACACAGGCACCTTATATGTGCTCAGTGTGGGGGTCTTACCGACTCTGCCATAGAGCCAGCACCATCTTGGGATATTCTTAGTGCACAATATAGGGTCCATGGAGTATTCATACATCAATATGTATTAAAATAAATTAATCGAATCGTGACCTTGTGAATCGGAATTAAATCGATTCAGGAAGATGTAATGGATACCCAGCTATAGCCATAATATACCATGGCGCTGAATCGTTGATAAGATATTTTTGGGCTGTGGAGAATTGAGATGCGGACCGTTAGCGTGGGGGGCACCCCCTATTTCAACGTTTCTCCACTCCGATTATCTACCGCAATGCATTGGAACTGCAACCTTTCACCCCACTGGGTTTCCGTGGGGTGCCCTCCGCTGCCGGAACCACGGCACATCCATGTCGGAAAGGCGGCGCTTCTGCGTCACTTGCACTAAATGTACCATGACAGAACCGGAGAACTTCGAAATGCGGAGGCCTTTGAACATTGCGGAATTGTCGGAGAGAAGGACCGTCGGAACTCAGGGGAGTTGAAATGGAGATGTGTAACCGTTAGCGTTGAGGATGACGCAATGTAAACCGAGTGTTGGCTTGCTGCGTTGTGCACCGTGAGAGGGTTAATCTGGGACTTTGAATGCCTCTCATGAATCTCATCCCTGGAGAACGATTCTCCCCTGAGATGTTCACTAAGTCTGAAGTACTCGCTACAGCGTCTGAAATCCAAACTTTCCTCTCCCACCACTAAGGGCACACATTACACGCATGTCTCCATGGGTGTTCAGGAACACGTGAAGTATTGATTTCGATCCAAACAGATCCGTGCCGACCCTGCACAATGTCAGGCGTGCTGTTCTGTATCACAACTGAAGGTGGGCTTTCAGAGATCTACACTGATGTAACTTCAAGTTCAAGTTCAAGTTCATTTACTATTACGTCCCACATGGGGCAAATCATTCTGCATAAGCGGCAGGTTTCAAGCATGTTCCCAATGCAACATGACAGACATGGCTAACGTGGCATGACAGACAGACAAATAAACGGATAGGCATCCCACCAGAAGATGACACCCAGATCATCAGGATGAAGAGAATAAAATAAATAAAGGAATAAAAACTGCCGCAGTAGTTTCCGAGCTACTACTTCTGGCTCCCGCTATTTAGGGCGCGGATTGCGGTAGGTATGAATGAGAATTCATACCGGTTTAAAGATGGATACGTCTGAATACGATTGGTCCAGAAGAACATGTGACCACTTGGTGAGTAACTTCAAGTCGGATTTTGACTGTATTTCATCAATATTTATACAAAGTTATGAAAGGAACGAGTGGGGTGATGTGTAATGGTCACAGACTGACACCTAGTGGTCAGATTTTGAATTGCCGTGCGTTTTGTGTGTTTTTTGTGCCCCCGACCTTGTTCCAGTACCAGAGTTGGCATAGGCAACAATAAGGCACCGGAAGTGACCTTAAGAACGGTGGGACAAAATGACTCCCACCAGTGTTTCACACGTAAACCTGTCTATATGATAGTGTCCAGTGAGTGTCCAGACAGTAGACACGGTCTTGACACTCACGGTAGTCTAATTCTATCCCATGCTCCTTTGCTCCCATTGCATTCTGGGAACTCTCATGTTCCCACGTGATCTGAATCTAACCTATCCTGTGTTGTGTGTGAGAAGTTTGTCCTGCAGCACCCCATGGTGTCATTTTACACCTATTATACATGGAGCACGTAAGGGCCTAAACTAGTCATATTTAGGTAAAAACATGTTTTTCATTGGGGGGTCAGGAAAAAAGAACAACCACACAGCACTGGGGAGGAAGCAGAGCTGCTATGCAAAGATTAGTCATTATTTATTTTCCTTCTGATTCTAACAAAACATCAAATCTAACAAATCAAAAAGATAGTGCCTTATCTTTCTTTTTTTTTTTGACAGGCAAACGACACATGTAAGCTCCGCGGCTGTCGGCAATGAAACGCTCGGCTGGCTCTTGTAAACACGGAAACATCACATGTTCCAATTTGCTACGGTCGTCTGTTAAAAGCATGTTTTTTTCCCCTCGCATACCACCAGAAGGCGTCTAGAGCTTCAATGTTCAATTTCATCGTGAAGCCAGCGGATCCCAGCTGCTCCGTAACGATCATAATCATAATGATGGGGAGATATGGCCATACCGAACAGACCTCACCATACAAATTGGAAAGAAAAATTATTTACATCTACTGTGTGTAAGAAAAATACACACTGAATTCTAGAATGTAGAAATATGCGATCGATAGAAGAAGGGAAAAATGTTACATATTTTCATGTTATGTTAGGCATATGCCTTTTTTGTGGTTTTGATTTTCTATTTTTTTCCACTCCCCACCATTTAACAAAACAGAACAGTCATTTTTGAATGAATGAAGTATTTTGAATATTAGCACACACACACACACATTTTAAAAAGTAAAATAAATGAATTACAAATAATGAAACACAATAATACAAATCTGAAAATAAAGATATGATGATAATGAAATTAATATTCAAAAAGGAGTGAGAAGAAGTTAAACCTTTTTTTATACAAATTCTTTATCCATTTTACATTCATGCACACACCTCAATTATGATTAGTTTCTGACATCCAATGCAAATGTTATGTATCTACTCAACATATATATCACCTACAATATGTGCTCTATCTGCAATTATATAGGGTATAATATTCTGAGGTATTCCATGAGCAACATTCTTTTGCAGCTCTTTTCATAATACAGATTAACAGAACAAAAAAATTCAAATGTAATATTTGAGGACACTAGGAAAACAATAAGGAGCAAGTCGATAAGTATTCTAATGATAGTAGTAGCAATATCACAATAAAGACATACCGCGTCTTAAATGCAAAAAAATAAATAGATGCAGCAGCGATTTGTCTGCCAGATGAGGCTGCGTATAGCAGCAGCGTATATTAGGTGTGTAAATGTGAAAATTTCCGATCGTGATGATCGTGGTCCCGAAAATCGCGATTGGTGTTGCCACCAGCCAGCGCTGGAAAGCACGCATATGCCTCAATGGCGCGGTGAGTCGGTGGTTCGAATCTCGCCACCGACGTATTTCCCGCATGTTTGCCCCCTCCCATCTTCACCTGTTTCCGCTAACCCTAGTAAATAAAGCTTGGAAAAAACAGCCTGAATGGGCTGGAAAAATATTAACAAAAAAACACACACACACCCTTTTTTTCTCTGATGATGAAGGAATGTTTCTTTTGGTATTTGTTTTGTTGAAAATTACACTTAATTACCTGCGCCGGGGCTGCACCGTGAAGCAGGTTATGTTTTATTCGCATTGGTTTGTCCCCTAAATAACTGAAAAAGTTGTGCACGAATCTGGTTGAAATTGTGTGCAGTTGTTGGAAATGACACATGGAAGAATTGATTTTGTCGCATTTCTGTAGCCTATAAGTAACATAATCATACTTAATCACCAACTTATCAATAGATCGCTGGGTGCTTACCGCGTTCACGTGACCAGAGTTCCAGGTCGCAAGGGCTGCTGGGAAATGCACTGAGACGTGCTGAATTGAAAAAGGGCTGGCACTCGATGAGTCAAACGCCAGATAACAATTTCCAGAAAATAGGTCTGTGGCCACAATTCTGAATGGATTCCCAACAGTGTTCACAGCACATCGACCCTCACACCTCCATGTGGGAGTCATGCATGTAGAAACCATCTGTTCCTGTGTTCTGCCTCTCGACACACGGCGGGTGGCATCAAAATTCTCTTATTTAGTCTCATCACACTAAGTCGAGTCGAGTGTCCATTCTGTGTTCTTTTGTCCCCACAAATGTGGAATGCACCTTCTCTTCCACCTATTTGGATTAGATACTTATGGCGTTTAAAGGCTGGCACGAGCGGTTATTTCGAGTATTCGCGCCACCAAAACCGGTGGCCAAGTGCTGCCCAGTAGCTCAGTCGGTTAGGCAGTGCACTGTTAAGCACGCATATGCCTTAATGGCGCGGTGAGTCGGTGGTTTGAATCCCACCACCGACGTATTTCCCGCATGTCAACCCCCCATCTTCACCTGTTTCCACTAACCCTAATAAATAAAGCTTGAAAAAAAAACAGCCTGAATGGGCTGGACAAAAAAACAAGTGGCCATGAAATCCAGTGGAAACACACCGTAAGGGAGTGGCCATGGTGTGTTTTCTGCCCTCCTACAGTCGATTGCCTTTTACTGTCGCCGCAATCACCGTCTGTAATACGTTACAATTTCACCTCCGTTACAAACACACACGCGCTGGTGTGCAGTATTGACCAAATGGCCGAGCGAGTGCTCATTCTGTCCACTTAATGAGAGCAAATGGAGCCGGTTGACCTGTCAAAGTGAATTAAACTGAGACTGAGTCTCAGAGAGTGAGACAGAGAGAGAGAGAGGGAGAAATAGAGAGAGTGACAGAGGAGGCGTGTGAGAGAGAGAGAGAGTGAGAGAGATTGACAGAGCGAAAATGGGAGGGAGGAAGACGGGAGTGAGAGAGATTGACAGAGTGGGGATGGGAGGGAGGATGGCGGGGGAATGGAAGGGTTGAGAGAGTGTTGTATACAGCCTTGCTATAGCGAAAGGTCAAGAGCGTGCTTTTCTGCAGACCAGCGATGGAGGCTGTACTGCGTCCGTTCAAGGATCCCGAACGCGAGCTCCAATTCAAAAATGCTTAAAGTACTAGAGCAAAAAAGTCTAAATATTCAATTTACTGCTACCTGTATATTTGCCAGTCTCCGTTTTTCTTTTTTTTTTCTTTTTTTTTTACATTGTTTTCTTGGCGCAAGCACCATTTCCTCACGTTTTATCGACAGTGTGAAGGTCAATGAAAGTAAAAAGTGCAGCCTCTGAAATGTACTAAAAATTATTTTCAAAAGAAAAAAGTAACAAGTCTGTTTTCGGAAAGTAAGGAGTAGAATGTAATGATATTTTCAGCCCTAAAAAAATGTATGGATAGAGAAGAGAGAGGCGCTGTTTACACCACAACAAATCAAAAATTACTTAATTACTTTTTTAATACAGATTTTTAAGATCTGCGTCCACACACAGGGGATCTGTCCTGGAGAAAACGATTCTGGGAGACGCACAAGCATGCACAGTCCTCCTCCTCCTGTGTTATTTTGTCGCATGTTCTGACGGGATTAGTAAAAGCCTGTCTTTTGCTCAATTTAAAAGACATTATGACGCATGTGTCGTATTTTTGCTTCACTCAAATTCAGAAACCATTGTGGTGTTTCGCCGAATCACAGTAGGTAACTTGCAGTGGAATTATTACTTTGCAAATCACTGACATTGAGTATTTGCACGTCAAATGAAACTCAGACATCCTCCGGAATTATTCCAAATTACCAAGGTTCCATAGGTAATAAAAGTCCAGTGCGAATTGGGCTTTATATTCACTTACATATAGACGCAGCTGCCTCCTAGACTGCGCTGCTACTTGCCATTTTCACACGTTTCTTAACTTGCAAGGTCCCTTCACTTCTCTATAGCTGCACGCATCATGGACAAGTTTGTAGACTCTGACTCGGGGAGGTGGGGGGATGATTTAGAAACAGAGAGAGAAGGGAGGGGAGGGCGATAGATCCGCCGTGAACACTTGGCAATGGATGGAAAGAACAGGCATGAGGCTATTGAGATTGATGGAGAGAGGTGTGATGAAGGAGATAAATGGAAAATGAATGGAGAGAGAGAGAGGGAGAGATGAGGTGGGGAGAGAGACAGACATGATACAAGATGGCTGTCTGTCCATTTTCCCAGACAACCTGAGTTAAGAAAATTGACACCAGCTCGGCTGAAAATTCATGGGATGCATTTTTCACTGCATTTAATCAACAAAGATGATTAAAAAAAAAAAGATTCCCCACATTATGTATAGGGCTGCAACTAACGATTATTTTGATCATCAATTAATCGCCCTCTTTTACTGATGATTAATCGGCTCATTTTTCATTTCGAAATCAGAACGATTATTAACCTGAAATGTTCATTATTAAAAGTTTGCAATATTAATATAGCAACTTTTTGCAGTTTCGTTATCTCCATATCGTGCTAGCATTTCCATTTTTTAGTATTGGCATGGAAGAGCCTACTTTTTCACGGTAACTTTTTGTGTTTTCACCCGTTATGTGACATTGTGGGTCGTTGTGGGGCTTCATTATCCAAGAGAATGGGAAGGGCCATGACACTGGGAATGCCGGATGACAACATATACAACACGTTTGAGCGGAGAATGGTCCAAACAAGTAAACGATTAGTCGCTGCCGATTAATCAATTATCAAATTAGTTGACGATTATTTCAATAATCAATCATCATCGATTCATTGATTATTATTATTATTATTATTATTATTGTATTACTTGTATTTAATTATGTATTTATTTATTATTACTACTGCCATCATTGTATTACTATATCAGTAAATATTTATATTGTTTTTAGTTCTTTATTTATTCATTCATTTTCTTATACTAAAATCTTTTTGTCATTAGTACTCCAGCGTTTCCTCTTTTCACTCCACTCCCCCAGCTGTCTCCCTTCTTAATACTAAGAGGAATAGTTTCTTCCCCCTAGCTGTCTCCCTTCTTAATACTGAGAGGAACAGTTTCTTCCCCCTAGCTGTCTCCCTTCTTAACACTGAGAGGAACAGTTTCTTCCCCCTAGCTGTCTCCCTTCTTAACACTGAGAGGAACAGTTTCTTCCCCCTAGCTGTCTCCCTTCTTAACACTGAGAGGAACAGTTTCTTCCCCGTAGCTGTCTCCCTTCTTAACACTGAGAGGAATTGTTTCTTCCC